>JAIGNY010004440.1:27500-55000 GCA_020152595.1 Chiridota heheva
AGCGCCACCATGGGTTAACGCGTAGCGTTCAGAGAAATTTTTCCAATAAATGCTGCCTATAGATTGCCGGAAATGGCACTTCCTAGGCCAAAAACTTGCAAATTTGAGGCTGTATTTCTTTGATTGTTCACAATTTTCTCATTTCATGTATGCGCATCTGTACGATACATAGGCATATAGGTGTAATTTAAATTTTTTAATATGGGATTGGGGCCATGGCCCCGTGGCCCCCTCTGGCTACGCCAGTGCCCCTTGCCGTCCCCCTTACGGTCCACCCTTACCGCCCCCGCCCCCTTCCCCTCCCGGCACCGAAAGCTGAATACACCACTGCACGCTCCCCCAACCTGTATATTTTATCGATATGGAGTTGCAGAACGAGAACTCACCTAGACAAAAAGTCGCACTTAAGATCAAAAGAAGCACAGGTAAAACGTTTGACATCATGTTGCCGAAATCGTCTCTCCAAAGGTGCGTTATAACTTAACAAGGTGCAGTTCCTGAAGAGTTTCACGCCGTTAATAAGCCTGATATATCCCAACAGACTAGATTGGCATGCTCTAGCTCTGTTGCCTCGAATAAAACAAAGCAAGGAAACCTTGACGTACCGATGTACAGCGATCAATAATTTAAACAAATACTCGCATTATCTTCAGCAGTATGAGTTTATTCAGTCGGTGTGTTTGGTCATTTGGGTATACGATCTAACGATATACCTTTTTAAAAGTAACACATCCTGCAAAAGTGTTCTTGTAAGCATGAGGCGTAGGAAACGCGTTCAATGATTTAAATACCAATACAGCTGGGAATAGATTTTGCTATATGACCGTTTCTACGATATTATCAATTTCTGAGGACTCGACTAGGAAGTTTAAATTGAGCATTTTGGGGTTTGTAAAACGATCACTCCCGAATGAATGCGGATAATTTAAATTGCTCTAACTTATGCAGTTTCAATGTTCGTCACTACATGTACAGCAGAAGATCAAATGATGTAGGCTTACAAGTTATTATATTTTCAGTCTCGGTAAAGTTCCCAAAATAAAGATTTTTCGTGGCCCATTTTGTGATGATCTTTGGAAAGGTAAGATTTGTCAATCGTTTTTCTGATCTGTGAAGGTCACTTTTCCTCATAGCAGACAACTTTTTATTAGGCTCAATATGCTTTTATAAAGTGAATTAATAGTGTCGTAAAATTTAAGTCAAGTTCAAGTAAGTTTTTAGTGGATGAAAATGCTTAGGAAAAATTCTCACAATTTCCTTCCTAACGTGATAAGGTGTGAATTTTTCGTAACGCTAGGTTATTATTGCAACGCATTGAGACATAGGGCCTAGGACGGAATTATGCAAAATAAAATTGAATTGCTTGTACGATTATTGACAGAGCTTACGCTTATAAACAAATGACATTCTTGTTACCGTTATCCACAATTTTGGATTTGCTGGTACTAGGTTTAAGCCTACCAAAGAACGATATGCACCAAATATTTAGGTCATACTATCATAACGTCGTTAGTGGCACTGGCATTAAGCATAGGCCTAGTACTAGGTGTTACTTCTAGTTCTATTACTAAGGCCTACAAGGGCCTATTACTGTATGATGATTCGAATTTGTTACTTACCATAGCGTAATCGGACAATTTTTATAATTGATGAGTACAGAGTAGGCATATCAAGGTGCATGAGAGAGACATAAGCCTTGAGTATAATATCATGTTGGCTAGGCTAGTATAGCCTATTCCATTGATTGCCTTACTCAGTCAGACCAATAACTCAATCGTCCTTCCTTAAAAGTTGGACTAGACCAGTATTTTTATGAGTCGCCCCAAAAATATTTTGCGACATAGGGCCTACCGGCAGTTGACCACATCAATTATTACATACAGTAACAGAACTTCAGAAGACAAAAACTGATCCAAGTGAATGCTGAAAATGACAGTTCCATAAATGTAATATGTAAAGCATACATTCACAGCCCTCATCATCCCCGTGTTAGATTGCCCTTAGTATTGATATTCTTATTAAAATCTTACCTTATGATTAATATTCTTAGTGTTTTAAAACGTAAGCATACAACATTGATAATAATTTGCTAAGTTCTAATATTACTCATTCTTTTGTGTAACATTCTTAAGAGCAACTGCAGATTCTAAGACAATTTCGAAAGTATAGTAGTATTTACCTTTAGTTTGCGTGTCCCGAGGTATTGGAAATTTGTTAATATTTACCGTGTTCTCTGGTATGTCCTAACTAAAGTAACAGTTTAATATACTGTATTCCCACTAAGTTTGTTAGGGTAGTCATGGTCATACTTAGATAATTTCAGACTACTATGAAATATTTGAAAATTATTATGTCATCTTTGACATCAAAAACAAAACTTCTGTGTCAACTTCTGAAACTCTCATGCAGATGCAATGCAGGCTGCACAGTTGCAAAATAGTATGAGCCTTAACATTGCATTGTGGTACTGCTAATGAATGTTGATTATTTGCTACTTTTTCGCAACTTATTCTTTGTTGTCAAAGTTGTGCCAGTTTACTTTTGGATCACAGAAATAACACAAAAAGCATAATATAAAACTGATATTTGTTTTGAACATAAGTTTGCAGTGACAGATCATACATTGTATATTTACCTTACACAACACCTTGATATAGAAAGTTTCTGAAATGTTAACTAGTCTAGTTTAAATAACAACGGTATGTTTTTTGTTTGTTCCAAAAACAATTTCATCAAAATTCTGGCATCATTATCTGACTAGACCAGTATAGATCATTAATGCAGAAATAACTGCTTCTTTTTTTTTTTTGAGTAAGGAACAAGTAAGAGTACTTATACACTATTTTGATGTTCTTGTTCTCAGTCTTGTTCTCACTTCAGAACTGATATCATTTGAAACATTTTATGCTTGTTGTTCTACATTGCAGATTTGTAATTATTTCATGCTTTCACAGGCCCCATAAATCAATTTAATGGTACAAGTAGATCTGAATTTTTTTCTTTAGCAATACTAAGATTGACAACAAATTTGGTTAACTCTGTTGATTCTGTGCAGCAGTGTACTGTTGTTAGGACTTTACAGTAACATTATGTACCGTCTTCAACAATCTTGTTGTTACAGTTCATTTATTCTGTCATATTGTTTTTGTAGATTGAAAAGATTATAAATTGAATATAGTTCGGTTCCATATGGAGTGTTACTCTCTTTTATATTCTGCTATTATATTGCAGCCATTTTTCTCACCTTCATACATTAATTCTTAAGAAAGCTAACAATTGATTTACACAAATTGCCTTCATGCATGTTGCTTCAAGGCCCCTATACTGTATATATAAAATAACAAATTCTATTCATTTCAAAACAGTGTATATTAGGGGAAAAAGATTGAAGATATTGAATATAAATCAATGATTTTTGCAGCCCAGAATGTAAAAAGAGTCAATGTTTTTATTGTTAAAATGCTGTCTTATCTACTTGAAATTACTCTTTGTTGTAGTTGCAAAAATATTTGAATTCTGCTTCTGCTCAAACACTGAAAGAGCTTAAAACTTCAATTAAAAAACACATTTGGTCAAAACAATTTGTATAGCAAAACCATCACAAGTTTTGTTTTACCTCACATGTCATATTTGTATTCATAACCTACAGTATCATTTGATGTTAAATTGTTTCAAGCATCCCTAAGTTGCTTGAGAGGAAGTACTGCATCACCACATTGTCTTGATATTAACTTAACACTACCTTTTACTTTCCCCTCAAACAATGTGGCAGAGCAACAGAGAAATTAAATAAGTGCTATATTTCTAAAAGAAAAAATTGTGCTCAAATAAGTGCAATATTAGGACTACATCCGCATTTACCCATCAGTCATTTAGGTTGCATGAAAGTTACAGCAACACCAACTGAAGAAGAATGTGACTGACAGTTATACAGCATCGGTTAATGTCTCCATCCATCCTGGGTTTTTTTACAGCATACTTCATATATATACACTATAAAATGAAACACGTGTTGCTATATGTGAAATATTGTTTCCATGAGATGATTCTTTCATATAATATCTTTCTTTGTTTTACCTGCAGTAATGAATTTGATCAGTACATTTTGATATTGGAGCAGTGTAAGACATCAGTATGGGTACCACAATATCTTTGCATCAACAGAAAAGGTAAACAAGATGCAGATAATTTAATGTCTTATGCAAACTATCATTATCGGTCCTTTAGCAAACTCAACTTAGAAAAATTAAAGTGCCATGTAACTGTTTAATGATCAATAATTATCATCTTTACCAATAATGTTATTATTATAAAACAATAATTAATTTGTATAGTGCAAAATCATGTTAAGCATTTCTATGTGCTGTACAAAGAGAAATTGATGGGGAGAAGCAGGAAAATAAGTAGAACTTTTTAAGGATACTTTTAGAATATACTGATGATTTTTTTTCCATTTTCTGACACAAGGTTAAAGCATTGATAGATTTGTTGATATCGAATAGTCGTTTATTTGTAGCACTTCATAGACACATACTTCGAAAGGCTGTCATAAAAGACTAGTGACATCTAGAACATTTACCTTATAGTTTGGTGCAACAAAATATTGACAAGCAAGTCTAGTTAAAAAGCATATCAATTTTCAGACAAACAGTAGCAAATCAAACTTTGAGCTTTATTAGGGTATGCATAATATGTGATGTAATGCAGTATGATATAAAATATTTATATAGCGTAATATATTGTCTTTTTGCTCTATTGACCTAGAGAATTTATTTTTCACTGTGGAATATGGCAAAGAAAAAACAAAGCTAGTTGATCTCTTTGAAACTATTCAAAATTACAATTTTGAAAGAAAAAAAACAGAAAATGAAGGGCAGTCTCACTCACGGGACAACCAACACTTTGTATTTGTGTGAACAATAATCTGTTATGTTATTTCACAAAGCTTTAAAATACTCAATTTAAAAGCTAAATTTAATTTACCTCATTAACTGATGTCTGGTCCTATAAAGCAAACATATAAAGCTTGCTCAGATGTAAAGTGAAATATACCTGTAGTCCAAACCAAAGTTTAAAAGTCTATGAATGAGTAGGTGAAAAGCTTTATGTGATTTTTTATATTTCCTTCCTAAATTTCAGTTCTTGAAATGAGGACAAAGTCTATTCCTGCTAGATTATGGTTAAGGGTATAGTTAACACTTAAAAACGTTTGGTTAAAATTCCTTTCCATCTTTCAAAAACATGTGTGACAATGAATTAAGAAACAAAACAAAGGGGTTACTTAAGGAAATAGGAACTTCTACCCACTCATACATCAGAAGAGGAACATAAAGAGGAAACAAAATTTGCATATTGTGGCATGAAAATTTAAAATGGTCAATTGTTAACTGATTTAGATGATTTTTTTGTTGCTCTTTTCCATGGAGTTTAAAGCAATTTAGCATAAGTTGCTGCTTCTTTAAAGAAGCATTTATAATACTGTTATCATACTGTATGAAGAGTTTAATGCATTGCTTATGTTGTAAAGTGGAAATTTGTTATCATTGTATATTTATTCATGCAATTGTGCTGGAGCGCCACCGTTTGCTCTGAGTTTTTCTGTTTAGAGACATTGACCTTTTTGAGATGCAGTGTGTAAACAAACAGTGCCATTTGGACAAAAGACCTACTGTACTTGTCAACAGGATGTTTATATTCAGGCAGCATCCTCTTCAGTTTGCTGGCTGGAGTCATTGCACGTGGACCTATATCGTTTGCCAGCAGCCCCGGACTTTTGAGTTCCAAGTTCGTCATCCCTTTTTGTGAGCTATATTTCAACTAAATTTGTCAATTCCTATAATCAAATGTATCCTCAGTAATTCTTCTTTGTGTTTAACCGTATTGCTGACACTTGCCATGTTTGTAGAGTGAATTTTTTCAAGTTTTCATAAGTTTGCAACTTGCAACTTTATTCAAGATGCCGTCACCATTTGCTGAAATTAATATTACTTTATGTTAACAACAATGTGGTTCACTGTGGAAGTAGGTCTAAACTGGTTTGTCAGCATTGCAGTGTGTAATGGAAATTGCGGTTGTACAGTATCGGCATTGCAGATGGGTGTATTCAGGCTCTCTGACATTGATGTTTATGCTGCCAGGCAAATCGTAATATCTATTGCAGTAATAAGTGTAGCGAGTGAAGGAATATTTCAAGCATATTAAAGAATAATCATAGTTCTATTCAAGAGCATATTGATGTCCCAAGCATAGCGATCTCGAGTGAAAGTCAAAAGATTGTGGATTGGAAGAGAATCTAGTTGTGTACCATGTAATTTTTAGGCCCTGTATTGTGAATTTAGGTATTTATTAGGAAATGAGAAATGAAGTCTCATTCAGAAAGATGATGTGCTGGATAACCTCTCTCTTTTACTAGGCCTGTGATTATCACATTGTTGATGATATTGAAAATGTATTGATTAAATTGATTATTTTCATTTGTATTTTGTTACTATGCTAATACAGTATATTATGAAAGTGGTTCAGGTTGTTTAATAGAATATAGGCCATCTGTACTGTGAAAGTTGAAACTGTGAAAGTGTTTGTAAGAATATAGGTTCTGTGTACTAGTAAAGAGTCAGGAGACGTTGATTTATTCAATAAGGGACCTGTCTGTACCAGTGTTATTTTTTGTGTTGGTATTGATTGTTATTGTTGTTTTTCATGGTTTCATATATAATGAAATTGTCCAAGGGTATTGTGGGTAATTTTAGATTAGCTGAACCCAGTTAGGGTGGAATAGGAATCTAGAGTGAAGACAGAGTTCTTGCTGTCTTAGGATTATTTTTTGTCAACAAAATAATGAGTTGGTTTTGGGTATTTTCTGTGTACAGCTGTGTACAGATGTGTTGAACTGCAGGTCATTGGTCTATGCTTTTTTATTAGGACAGGCATGTGTTTCCGGTGTTGAATTAGTAGCTGAGGATTGTGTAACATGTAACTAACCAAGTTCTCAAGAAGTGTTTTGGTATCATGCATAAAGATAAAGAGTATCTTGTTAAGATGTTATTACATACTGTGTATGTGGGATATTGGAAGTTGGTTTCATTAAGAGTTATTTACTTGTGCTTTCAAGTTTTTGTGTGTTTAGCCGTCATTTTTGTACCGTAGATCCAAACCGGCGATACTCCTTGCCAACCGGGAAATACTTCCCACCCCCCACAGTTTATTTCACTTATTTGTGATAAAGTTGAAAGAAGACTTACATTTGAACCAAAAGAGATGAAATAATTGTACTATCAAAAAAAAGTATTTTCTTTGACTTTTCTTAAGTGTTATTTATGTAAATGTTTGTATTTGTGTACCATTTATCCCCCAATTATTTATCTATAATTCATCTGCCTCAAAAAAGGATAGACATACCAGTTTTGTATGTATTTTGTGTTTTAGGTTACTGTAGATCTGATGGAGCCACTTTTTTTAATTGAAATAGCAGACAGGCTTATTGTAACATACCTGCAAGGTACACATGATTGTCCTGCAGTCGCAAAGTAATGTGTTGTGTAACACTAAACCAATCCAATAATTTGTTGACCCTGGTTGGGGACTCTCTAGTACTGTGGTGGTGCCACATTTACTTATTTATTGGGTTATACCACCCATGTGAAGCCTTACATAAGACCCTGTATTAACATTCAGCCTTTCTTGAAAGCTGTTAATTCACACAGAAGAGGGGATGGAATTGGTGAATGAAAAATTTGCAGTGAATTAAAATAACTTAATTTCTGTTTGGAACTTGGAAGCACCTTGGATCATTCAGATTATCTTTAAGCACATCCAGATGAAAACAGTATCACAACATTGACAGACTGACAGTTAGTGATAAGGAGATGCGGCACAGCCCTCTGACTACATCACTTGTTTGCCTTTATATTCATTAATTTCCCTATCATTTTACTCCGCTCAGGCCTTTCCCATGATTGTTTGCGATAGGTAGCCCCAGCCCTCATAATAGTGCTTTAATATTATAGGTTATCTGAGCTCCCGTGGTGGGAAGTGCTCCTAAGCGGTGTTATGTATACCCCTTATGTGCGACTATTCATGATCTTCTATTGGTCAAGACTTTTATTCTCCAATGGATTACTTAGTGACAGTGCTCTTCATGTCCCACCCTATTCACTCCTAACTGACAGTTTGCCCCACATTGCACAGAAGAACCACTTGAATTCACGACAGACTTATTTAAAGCTGGAATGTTAATTCAACCAAGTTTGGAGTTCCATGTTACACGTGTGAGTTATTAATATTTCAGAGGTAAACATTCCTAGCAGTGTGTAACAACATGGTTGGTAAGGAGCAGAGGCGTCACTATTAGGGGTTGGGGTGCCTCCCCTAAAATGGGACGCCAGTTGGAAAATTAACATGGCAGTTGGAAATCCAACCGTTCCTCTTCGAGGAACCCTTATAAATCCACCCAGTTGGGAAAGTGATGCCTCACCCCCCCCTCCTCTCCTCTCCCCCATCACCACCACCATTCAGAAGACGCTGAGCCCAATCAGAATACCCCAGCGACGTTCTTCGTAAGGAGACACAAGTGACTTAAAGTTAAAAGTGCCAGCATATCAGGTTTGTGCTTCTATTCCCAGGGTCTCTAACCCATGAGGTACCACTTTTAATGCGTAAACCTCCATACTATGCCAGTGTGATTAAAGTGTTTGTGTACATCTCAACGTAAATGTAAGCGGCTCAAGCAATGTCATATTGCAAATATCTGGACAAGGGTCCCGAACATAATATCCCCCATGGACGATAGCTGCACCACTGATTGTGGTGTAGCCTGCATTCAAAAAGTGAGGGGTCCAAGACCCCCTCCAAAGACAGTGTTCAAATTTATCCCAACTCTGAAGGCAATTTTTTAAAAGCGAAATATATTTAAACAATTATCGCGATTTTTGAAAATTTCCTGTGAAAAAGGGTCAACCCCATTCACCCCGTGGCTACACCACTGCCCATAGAGCATGTTAAACTCCCATGCTATGTACGGTACTGTATTTGAGAATAGCTGCGAATTTAAAAAAACAAAGTGAAAAAATTTCAAAGTGATGCCTTCTAAATAATTAAACAAGGGGGTTCCTATTAAACAATGCTGGACCTGTTTGCCACAAAATACCAACAAAAAAGAAATAGATATTAAAACAACTCATGTTCCAGGCGAAATATGAAAGCTGTCATAGTTTTGGGGGCCCCAGAGCCCCTCACTAAATTTCAAAAAATTGTGTTCGATTGTTGGCTGATAGGAATAAAAAACAAAATTACCAAATTTGTAATAAATGTAATCTCATATTATTAAATTGGGTCCATAAAATACTGATGGGGCCTACTTATCTATCTAAACTTGACAGTTATAAAAATTTGGAGGTATCTAGCATTCCAAAAGCTAATATGACGGGTAGGGATGTACCAGATCCAAATTTTTGGATCCGGCCGGAACCGGATTGTGCCGGATCCAGGTTGAAATCCGGCCGGAACCGGATTTTTCATTGCTTACAACAATTCTCATAATCTTAAGAAACAAAGGGGTGGGGGCAGGGGATTGTCAAGTTGGCTACTAATGGCTAGCAACCCAAAAATTTTGGAAAATAATAATTATTGGGCATATTGTGATGAAATCAAATCAAAATTAGTGAAAGTTCTGGATTAATCCTAACATCTTTAATATTATAAAACTTGAGACTGTCATACATGTGTTCTTACTGAGGAAGTCAAAAAGTCAAATGACACTATGGAGGGAGGAAAGGGTCATTTATCTAACCTTAACATGTATTTGAAGTGCATGTATGTGCAAATTGTGTAAAACTAAACTAAAATAATTAAGGACAGTAACAAGGTAATAGAAATGGATACGAATTCTTTCATGTTTTACATTTGGAAAGTAATTATTCTCTGAATTATTTTTGTGTTATTTCATTAAAACACCTTGGTACCCTGAATTACTTGTAAAACAGTTTGTTTAGATAAGTGCAGGAAAAAACATTTTTCTCTTTTTGAATAGCAGGAGAATCTAAGCAATGAAAATTGTGGAAAACAAATTCAGTCAACCTATATGTACATGTACTTTTATCTACAAATTTCATTAATGTCTCTAACTGTAAAATTGTTAACAACTGGTGTGGTTTTATTTATTATCTGTTACAGCCCAATCTGTTTCAAAATTTCTATTGATTTCAAACAGCTACATGTCTTTATTCCGTTTTAAATGATCATACGCGTAACATACGCCAATTTGTTCAGTGTTTTCAAGAAGAAAATACATTATCTATACCGAGAAAAATCCAGATATTCATGTTTGTTTTATATTTCATATAGTTGTAATGTACTACAGTCTCATAATGTAAATCTTCAATTGTTAAAATTGCCAAAAATCCGGTTCCGGCCGGATTTGGAAAAAATCCGGCCGGAACCGGAACCGGATTTCCCCCCCCAAATCCGGCCGGATAATCCGGCCGGACCGGATATCCGGTACATCCCTAATGACGGGTACACATCTCGAAATTAGGTGTAAAATTACTCTTATTAATCACAAAATAATCTCTTTTCTCTTGATATACAATCGAATCTAAGAGTATTTTGTAAACCTCGATCATTTATATTTCCCCTCCAATAGCATCAGCTGTTGTTGAGAGGCAGGAGCGCTGTAGATCGTCTATTGGTATAGTCATCCGTTTTACGGCGTACACTCAATGCGCATGCGTTATAATCATGGCGTCCAATTCAAGCCGACAGCGGGCCTAATCGAATTGTGATAGAACTTTTCTTAGGCTCTTGGTATGTGATTTGTTCTAAGATGAATGTTAGGCTCTTGGTTTGTGATTTGTCCTAAGATGAATGTGAAATTATTTTTTTCATAGTTTTAACAACATTTGGTTTTACTTCACGAATTGGTAAGTTTTTTTTTTCTCGTGATATCCATCTTTTTTTTGTATCGGTCGGTTGTCAATTTTATCACCGGTTTTGAATCTTTAATAGGCTGTTGTGCAAAAAGTAGTACTCACATTGTGACATAAAACGATGTCGTTAATTCTTAAAAGTCGTATCTCTTATCGTGCATTCATACGATAAATATGTGTTCTTCGGTTTTAGAGCAAATTGCTTTGATCTACAACAGATTAAATGGAAATTCATCACTCGAATTCAAATTGATTGTCACGTGATTTTGATTAAAGATTTTGGGTCAGTCGAGGTCATGTTTCCGACTGAATAGGAGATACCTCAGTGGCGTATTAAACCATATGTGAGGGGTGGGGGCATGACAGGGAATTGTATGATCAGGCGGGGTGGGTGAAGCATCCTGTCGGCGCACGATCTTTTATTTACATTTTGGAACTTTGTGTTGATTTCAAACCACTTTGGGCAGTTGGGGTGAAAACCAAGAAATATTCACTGAGAGCAAGGCTTCAACCGTACCCATGAACGCCATTCCAAATTTGCCCGAGTTTTCAGAAATTTCTCTGCCTGTTTAGAAATAACAACTCTATAACTGTATAATGCTTATCTGAGTATGTTCACGATAATTTATTGTCCTCTTGTCACTTAACAGTTCCAAGTTTCCGAATTGTTTCCTCAGTCAGGTTTGTGTTTATTTTCAGCCATTTTTAAGCATCAAAGCCAAGAAATCATCAGAGCTTCCTGGGTTTTTCCCCCTGGACCACTTCCAAGGGCCCCTCATGGATCCATACCCTTGCTTCGCCTCAGGACCCCACGATTTTTCATTTACATTTTTGAACAGTTGAACTTTGAGTTGATTTGAGGACATTAAAAACAAAAAATCTTCAGACCAAAGGCTTCACTCAAGAACGCCTGCTCAATTTTGCCCGAATTTCCTCAATTTTCAGGAAAATTGTTTGCTCTTCCTGTTTAGAAATGGTCACCCTATAATGTTTATCTGAGTAAATTTTAACAAGATAGTGTAAAAATATCTTCTTAACATCACTTAAATGTTCCTACTTAAATGTTCCGAATTTTGTCAGTTTGTGTAAACTTGGTTCCAGACATTTTAGGGCACATCAAAGACAAGAAATCTACAGAGCTTCCGCAAGGACCTCGCCGCCTGGACATCTTCCAAGGGCCCCTCCTGGATCCCTACCCTTATTTTGATCCAGGACGCCACGATTTTTCATTTACATTTTGGCACATTGTGTTGATTTTAAGCCATTTTGAGGCCATCAAAAACAAGAAATTTTCAGACCAGCGCTTCGTTCAGCTATCCAGCATTTTCTAGTGGAATTTCGCTTTTGCATGTTTAGAAATGGTAACCGAGATATTAACATGAGAATTTAAAATTGTCTTGTTTTCATCAATTGAATTTTCGAACTTTGTGTTGATTTTCAGCCATGTGGGGGCAACAAAAACAGGACATTTTCAAAGCTAATTTTCGGGTACATGTTGTGGCGCAGTTCCGCGTTCGTTTGATACTTGAGTATTGTTCCCGCAAGTCAAAATGTGGTGATTATACTGGATGGGGGAGTAGAGTGGAGGGTATGTTCCTTATGTTATGTGATTGTAGACACATGTGTATCGTTTATAAGTCGAGCGGGTGCAAATTTTCGTCGGGAAAATTTGTCTTACACCCCTTGCGGTCGAAGTCTAGTTATGTCCCTGGCCAGGGGGAAGGGGCAATCCCCGGTATATTCTTGCGCCTCTAATTCCCTGTGGTATAATCATAACCTGAGTAGGAAGGCATAATTTTTAAACCCCATATCTCACAATATTGAATCTAAGCTTAATCTATTAAAAAGCACGAAAAAAGTTAATCAAAATCGGTTAAAAATTAATAATTTTATAGTGTCTAAATCCCAAGCATCGATATGTATATGTTATGCAAATTAATCAAGTGAGGTTTTTTTTATCTTGGAAATACCATAAATTATTGCAAAATATAAAAAATTCGCGCTATGCGCGATAAGTCACATTGTTTATAACTTTTAAGTACACCCACATGTTTAACAAAGCCGAGTTTATCTTGCAAAAGAACAGGATTATCGCACACCCACCGCCACACCCCATCTGACTGGGTGAACAGTTCAAAATCGTTATGTAATTCTTTTAAATTATTTCTTAAATCTTATAGTCACTGAAACTTATGCGATATTCTATTTCTGCTGGAATTTGAATGAGGGCCTAAAACCTTTTGGTCGGAATTTGCGACGTCCATATACCTTTAATTTTACAGTTTTATAGCATAGCCTTTCATTATGGGTGGGGGAGAGAGGGGGTAAGTTGGCTTCGTGTCTGGGCTTGACCTCTGACCCTCGCCTAGTTTCATGCTGTTCCATTTATTCATTTTCCGTAAAATCCTCTTTTTAAATGCAACTTTTCAAAGTAACAACTATGCGGATTTCGCAAGGAATCATTTCCAATATAAGAGGCTCCCTATATCTGTGTATGGTCATTAAGTATTTGTGCCACGTGTAGCATAAGGTTTAAAAGACCGAAATTAGAATTAGATTGTATCATTAAGTATCTGTGCCACATGTAGCATAAGGTTTAAAAGACCGAAATTTGGCAAAGAGCGGAGTGCCCAGTCAAACTGATCATGGATTAAAGTGAACTACAGCAAGTATCAATATTTATCCCCATGACCAGATGACTGCTGGACTGTATGACAAGTAATTTTACTTCAACCTGTCAACCCCGTCTGCCCATTCACAACTTACAGACTTAAAGAACTGTAGAACATTCATCTCGTTGTTTCGATAGGAAGTCACTCTTCATTGACCCAGAACATGGATTAATTTAGTCTGCATGGTTGTCTAAGTTTTCTCTATGGGCAAAAATAGAGGAAACGCCAACCAAAAGTGTCACGTTTGATGACCATGCAGAATATTTCATGTGATTTATTAATTCATCAAAACTTCAGGCCTGAAAACTTATCAATGAAAGCACACACAGACTTATCGCATTTTAGAACTGGAAGAAGTAAATATATGCAAAACTTATTTATCAATTTTTTGTCAATTTTCGGGAAATTTTCTTCAATTTTCAGGAAATCTAGTTACCAAATTCTTCCAAAATATTATTCAAAAACTTTCTCAGTTTTTACCATTTTTTCAATGTCGTAAAATGAGAAATCACATATGCGTGAAAACGTAGGCGAAGCGATATGGACCAGTCTATAGCCAGGGCCGGATTAAGCTTTGGGCCAGGGCTGAAAATAATTTGGGACCGGTCTCAACATCATCATTAGGGAGGAACAAAGATTTCTGGAGCTAAAAAAGTTAATTTCAACAACCCAAGGGGCTTAAAAACAATTAGCTGATTATGGAATTTGCGTAGAACTCTCACTATTGCTGACGGGATTCAGCGAAGGGTAATATTTATGCCTCCAATCATCCGGTCATACTCAGGCACTCATACTCAGAAACATGGTTTGAAATGCATCTATCCAAATTTAAATTTTGCATACAATCGTATTAGAATCATGAATTTTGAGGTCAGGAAATTAAACCAGTTGTTTCAAATTTTTTCATCACGAAATAAAATTTTGACATATTAATTATTTTTAACCGTGATCTTTAAAAATTTACCATAATCTTAAAAATTTACCGTAAAATTTTCGAGAATTTGGAGAAAAGTTGTCATTTTCTATTGCATGGTACCGTTAAGCAGTCGTTTTTAACAGAATTTTCTGAAAATTAACTATTTGGAAATTTTACTCGAGAATCATTTCCGACTTGCATTATCATAACATTTTCTAAAAAATTTCACCCGCCCCTCTCTCACTTTCGGTAGCCAAATCCCGCACATGACAGAGGGCAGGAACGTAGGACAGGAAGGGTCACCTCTCAAACACCAACATTTCCCGGTTACAAGCACAAATATTGCACCGGTAAATTAAGCTTATATCAACAGATCAAATGTTGTCTCTAATCAGGAAATCTCCTTCAATTTTCTGGATATCTTCTTCATTTTTCGGAAAATTTCCTTCATTTTCGGGTATCGGTACTTTTTTCAATTTTGAGGAAATTTCCTTCATTTTTAGGCATTTTATTATATATTTTATTATATATTTTCTTCAATTTTCAGGAAAATTCCTAAATTTAGGCAATTTCTTTGATTTCCAGGAATGCTTTTCAATTCTCGGATATTTCTTTCATTTTCGGATTTTCTTCTTCTTTTAATTCAAGTTTTACCATCATTTTCAATAATTTTATCAGCTTCCATCCATTTTACAAGTTATTTTAAACTGTTCAATTTGTCAATTGTATATTAGATAATATCCCAATTTTGCCTCCATACCGGGAAGGTAAAATCCTCTCATCGGGCAATCCGGGTTCCCTCCCACCCCTCCTACGCCTCTGGCAGAGGGTTAAAAACAAAACACTGGATATACAATATTTAGGTCCATTATCACCTAATCATTAAGACCTGAAAATTTAAAAAGCAACGAAATAACAGGTAGTGATTCTGTTAGATTTGTTTCATATTATCGTCAGATCGCGAATTGCAATGTGTTTTTAAGCAATTATATGCTAATAATCAAGTCGATCAAAGCGTTATTTCCTCAATAATCAGACACTACTCTCATGATCAAAGTAACCTGCAGTGTATAAGCAGGGAAATGACATGAATGATAAGAAGATTTCACTGGTCAGTGACGTAACTAAAGGGGGCAGGAGAGACAGCCGCCCACCCTTATTGGGCCCGGCCCGGGAGGGGACCCGTAAAAAATATACCATTATACCCATATACCATAGGGGCCCAGGGCCCCACTCGCCCAACCAGTAGGGCCATAGCTATGTCACTGTTCCTGGTATAGGGTTGGGCAGAAAAATCGTCAGACCGTGACAAACTGGAAACTATATGGAATAGGAAAATGACTAGAAAATCTGGTTTTTTACAAGGTTTTATCTCACATATGCACAAACGTAAAGCCTGGCATTTAAGAATTTCATGATAAAATTCCATGTGCAACCAGGACAAGGTTAAATAAACACTATACTTTATGTACAGGCTACATATGCTGGGATTCCTTATACCCTGTCATGTTATTTCACACATACAGAAGTATGTGGGGTAGGTCCAAAACGAAGAATTTTGAAATATATTCTGATGGCCGGGTAATTTTTTTTTTGGTCAGTTCCTAACCCTATTTACGTTTCCTCATATACAGCATAACCAGATAACTCCGACAGCAGCTTGTCCTTTCACAAAAGCCCTCTGTTTCTGACGATTTGAAAATCTATAAAATGAAGAACGAAGATTCTTTTAATAAATTCTGCTGGTCGAGAAGATATTGTTTGGGGGTCGAAAATATCCAAAACAAAGAACCGAAGATTCTTTTAATAAGTTTTCCTGGCCGAGAAGGCATGTTTTTTTTTTTTTGTAGGGAGGAGGAGATGGGGAGGGGTGGGGCGAAAATCTTCCAAAACGAGGATTTTTGAAATATATTCTATTGGCCGGGAAGTCAGATTTTCCTAATGAATCGGAATCAGGGCATCGTTTAATATATGTGTGTATATAGACTGATAATATATACATATATATATATATATATATATATATATATATATATATATATATATATATATATATATATATATATATATATATATATATATATATATATATATATATATATATATATATATATATATATATATATATATATATATATATATATATATATATATATATATATATATATATATATATATATATATATATATATATATATATATATATATATATATATATATATATATTTACTTATATAAATCATCAGCAAAGCGGTGAGAGTGCTCCCTGATCTTTAACAGTTCAGAGCAATTTTATATATTCTTCACGTCATGTATATATATATATATATATATATATATATATATATATATATATATATATATATATATATATATATATATATATATATATATATATATATATATATACATATATATACATATATATATATATATATATATATGAACATATATATATATATATATATATATATATATATATATATATATATATATATATATATATATATATATACATATACATATATATATATATATATATATATATATATATATATATATATATATATATATATATATATATATGAACATATATACATATATATATATATATATATATATATATATATATATATAGATATATATATATATATATATATATATATAAATCTCTCTATATATATATATATATATATATATATATATATATATATATATATATATATATATATATATACATATATATATATATATATATATATATATATATATATATATATATATATATATATACATACATATATATATATATATATATATATATATATATATATATATATATATATATATATATATATATATATATATATATATATATATATATATATATATATATATATATATATATATATATATATATATATATATATGTATATATATATATATATATTTCACTTCCCATGTCCGTAACTCAAAATCTAAGAGTGGTCATTTCTTTAGATATTCAAAATCTGATTCATGCTCATATTACACAAATAGACCATTAAATATGTTTACTTTCAATGATTATATATAATAAACAGATGAAACAAGTTCGTTAACGGTTTCAGGATATATTTAGGATCTCGCTCCCACTGTAAAAAGTCCTGCTATAATTTGATTGGGTGTGGGGTAAACTGGACCCCAGAACCATAGGTCAGAATCTACTGTACATCTTCAAATAATTATATTAAACAATTAAACCAGCACGTTAATGACGTAACCCTTAACACAATGGTTAAAGAACATTGAATTTTTCCCAATTTCAGATCAATGTTTCTCATAAATTTGCATTTAATGTGTATACGTGCAGATGTGACATGTGTGATGAAGACTGCAGTTGGAAAGCTCAATTTCCAAATCATGGCTCTGGCTCTTGCCCTAGTCTTTGCATTGGTTCAAACCCCATAAATGGGTGGGGAGCTGAACGTAAACAAAATATTAAGGTCACCCAGTCACGAAATGCATGAATATGACTGAATATGACTGAATATGACTGAATATGACTGAATGAAATGAAGCGTATATATATATATATATATATATATATATATATATATATATATATATATATATATATATATATATATATATATATATATATATATATATATATATATATATATATATATATATATATATATATATATATATATATATATATATATATATATATATATATATATATATATATATATATATGTATATATATATATATATGTATATGTATATAGGCTACTGCATTAACATAATGTGCGGCTGTTTGCACTCCTACAACCAACAGGGAAAGTTTATGAACGAAATCATATGATCAAGTATGGTACCATTATAGACCTTATCATGACGGTATAGAGGGATTTCATCACGTGACTCAAACTCAATCGGACTTAATTTTGCAGGGAAGCGATGTCGTTGCGTTTCATGTGTCTTCTCACGGCCCAGTCACATCACACGTACAACAAAGATACTACATGCTAACTTACCACTACCAGTTCAGCAAATTTTACTACTCGCAATTTTTTTTTCGCTTCCGATTTTACTTCATATATTTCTTAAGCTTTATCTTATATACTCACTGGGTATACGAAGAGTAACTTTAACGTTAACGCCAGCAGATTGTTCGTTATACTCAAACAAAGCTTTTATCAAGTGTTCGCTGCAAATCATATGAGCCGTAGGTTGAAAGCCGTCGCCTCGTTACGTTGTACAGCAGAAACACTTCAAACGTCGATCAGGATCAGATGTAAATCCAGAAAATGTCTTCTTATTGCTTATTCCCCCTCACACATAATGCAACCAACGGCACAGCAATGTTCCGTCATAATTATCTCACAAAAAATAATCCTTTCTAAGAACATGCGAACGTATACAGGTATGTAAGTCTAATTAAGTTTACAGCAGAAGACAGTTTTTGACCGACAAAATGGCGATGTAAACAAAGTCATGTGACCTCATGACGCCAGCTAAAGCACCCTAATACGGTCAAAACTGAAAAATATTCATAAAATGTTAAAACCCCATAGTCAAAGAATTCGTTAATTTAAAGAAAATTGCATACATTTTGGAAAGTAGCTTGTGGTCAACGTTCGTGAATTGTGTTGAACCAATTTTGGCTTTTATGGCAAGGGTGGCAAATTGTTTGATTGACAATCAACTTTTTCTCTTTATATATTTGCACAACAAACTTGACTTTTAAGATGCATACCTATTTATCATTGGTTTGTTACCTTGCTACCCATGGGTGTATAGCCAAGTTTTCGGACTGGAGAAGGGGAGGGGTGCCTTGAAAGAAAAAAATGCTGGTGGCTTAAAATTTTGTCAAAAAGGCAGTGTATTACACTGTTCGGAGGCTAAACTGCTAAACAGCAAAACAAAAATTAATCGTCTCAAACATGCAAAACTGCAAAATCTGGCCTTCTACCATGTTTTCTGGACCTAGCTTTTTACCTTATTTTGGAAAGGTCATACATACCCTGACTACTACACCCACACTGTAAATTTTAATTAGTTAAAATGCACTTAATTAGTCGTACGATGCCATATTTTGACTAATTAGTCAAAATATGGTACACTACTAAGTAAGTGCATTTTGACTAATAGAAATTTACAGTGCATGAACTTCATGTTCATTTCCCCATATAAAATAGACATTTTGGCTCATTTTGAAGTCTGTCCCTATCGCCGTAACAAAACACCTCAGGCCTTGATGACGGTTACTGCTGCCAGGGGATCGGGAGGGACGTCAAAAACTGCCCATTTGTTACACTGAACCAAATATTTGGGGTCCTTTACAATTCACAAATGTTAAGATTTATTCAGTTAGCAGGTTATTTGCTTTTTACGGCACGACGAGGTTTTGTTTTCCTTCGCGAAAGCACAAGAAACTGCAAAACTCAAAATTCAGCACTTATATGATTACTAGTATATTGGACTTTGCGCACACTTTTTGTTGTATATCCGTGACCTGATGACTATGTTGTGGTTGTTATTTTAGCTAAACACCATGAGCGGGTAAGCAAGTAAGGGACTTATATAATGGAAGTACTTCCATGCTTATATCAATTCATATATGCTTTCACCTGTAACGTAACTTGCATGGGCTTTTAAACGCTACCGTAGATTTTGTGAATTCCCTTTAAATTTTGCCAATTGCATAAGGGTGTTGCAACATCAACAGGTTTAACCATGGAGATACTAAATAGTATCTCCATGGTTTAACAAAGAAGACAATAATATGTCAGAGATAGCAGTACTTCCCGTAGTGTGTTAGTGATTGCTGCCGTTTACTGGTGGCTGGCCGTACCAAAGAGCTCCCACCCAGATAAAATCCTTGCTCAAGAGTATCGTGACAACATAGGATTAAGTTCATTCTTCGTTTTGAATTAAGTAATGTAAGTATAAAATTTCCATTTCAGTCGACATGGCACCTAGGCTACTGACAACTAATATCAATTTTTCGACGATCTTTTAAAACGTCAATAGATTTATAATTTTTTTCATTCAGTCATTGCACTATCAATCAATTGCATTTAATTGTTTTGATATTGTGTCATTATTTTCATTGGTTATTAGTCTGCAAATTTGGTTACATTTTGTATGGAAAATACAAAATGTATTTGTCTATTTTTCCTATGGAATGAATCATTCTAACCAAAGTATTGGCCTATTAATGGCAAAATATGGCAAATTTGCCCGTTTTGAGACATGTTTGGCCGGTAAAATTGGTTCCGTAGCGGCCAAATGAATTTGGCCGATTTTGAATGTTTTGCTAAACTAAACTATTTTTTATTTCACTTTTAACTCATAAAAAATTACTCGCACACATCTATTTTGAGCATTTGTGATATCAGAGCGCTTAACCTAGTATGTAATCAGTCAAATGATATTTGTTTCCATTTGACTTTGTGAAAACTTTTGTGTGAAGCGAAAGCAAGTATATATCTTTATCTTGTGTTTTGCATCGTTTGGTACTTCTTTTAATGATTCAGTCGATTGGAAACTGATTCAACCGTTTTTTGACCGATTTTCAATGGATATTTGGCTGGTAAACGTGTGGCCCCTGGCAACCCTGGGTATGACGTGACGGTTTCATCGCATATTGGTCAGATCAGCGGTGTATGAATAAATCTTTAGTTAGAGGTTCTCCATCTCTTATATCACTATTATCGACATGCAATAATGCTCCCTCCCCAATCTCCTTAAAAAAAAATCCCCTTCCCCCCCCCAAAAAAAAGTTAGGTGGTTGGGTGCGGAAACTCATAACTACACTGTTTTGCACAACGCTTTATGAAAGGGCATTGATTCACTGTCATACTGTCATAAACAAACTTGAATTAAAACTAACTTGCCATGACATAATTGAGTATAGCGAGGGGCTATGAACGTTGCAGTATTGAGGGATGTATATCGTTGCACTCAGAATATCTGAAGAATAGATTGATTCATTCATATCCTAAGAATATGATCAAATCACAAATGGCTATACTTAAATTATCAAACTTTCATCTATAGCTATAGGAGGCCTGAGCCTAAATATATTTAGGTTTCTCTTAGACACATTCATTACGACACAAATGTATTATATGTGAAAAACATTGTTGATTGGCTGTGGCAACCTTATTTTAAGGCTACCGTACATGACGTTTGACAGCTTGTGGGGATCTCCCTAACTTTCCACTTGGGTGACGTTTCTAAAGGCTTGAGCTGCTAGTGTAAATTCCGGAATTAAAGAACGATTTACAGCATAATTTTGAAGATAGCTCAATAAATAAGTTGCAGGTATTTACTTCCTTTACTTAAAGAATATTGCATATATTTTGTTCCGTATTTAGGCCTAAGAGGCTTGTTTTATTTTCATTTAGATATCGTGTAGCTTTATCCAGGCAGTCTGTCTGAATTAGGAAGTAAACAATTTGCACATACTGACATACTGACATAGTACATACTTTGTGTTTAGAAACACTCTGGATGAGTACACAAAGGTGTCTCAATGTGCTACTGTATAATAATGGTTTGTGTTATGTCAGTTTGTGGTTGCTTTTGTATATTTTTTAGTTCTGTCGTTTGCTGGAAACAACCGGGTTACAGCTGGATTAGGCCTACAAGTAAAAAAATGAAGTTTCCATCAAACTTTGCTGTTAATCGGGAAAGCTAAGTTAAAGTTAAATCCATCCGAGTCGTATAGGCTCGTAGAATCGGTGCTTATCCTCGGTCCGTGGCGCAAGCGGATAAGTGCATTAACTCCGTCTAAATGGGTAACTCTACACCAGTGCTGTTACTCATTTTACAGCGGAGTAGCTACAGTCTTAGACAAAAGTATTGGGACACTTACCAGCTTACCGGAAAGTTTGCATGTTATTTCAAATATTTATGTACAGCTTCCCCCTCCCCCTCCCCCTCCCCCTCCCCTCGCTCCCCTTTAAATGTTGTCAAAATATTTCACTAGTAAATACAGAGACATGAAAAGCAATTATCAACATTTTCCACTCATTAGACCAACATTGAACGGGGGTGTCCCAACGAGTTTTTTCCAAGATTGTTTGAACAAAATATGTAGCAAACACAGCTGCTTTTTGCTGAACATTTGGGGGGCTTTTTTTTAAGTATGTGGATAGTGTTTTACTTTGTTATGAAAGTTTTGGTCCGTCAATAAAGGGGAGGCAAAGTGAGATTTTCATACCTGGAACTTAATGTAAAGCTGAATTATTTTACTAAACCAGCGCCGGCCGCCCAACGTTTTACTTTGTTTAAATAAAAAAAAAATTACCGATTCAAATTGAGTAAATCGGTTAGTCTCTATCTCAGCCACTTCTCTCCTCCCCGCCGCCCCATCTCCATACCCTAACTGTCATCATTTCCCTTTAAATCCAAAATGTACAGAACAATGCAGTAGTCAAGAAAGCACTCGGACATTCTGAAAAGATGGGTCGCAAACAGAAGGGTATTTTTTTTTTTTTTTTGAAATAAAGAATAAAGCACATATTTTCTTTAAGATAGTACGGTCCGGTCCAAAAGAAGTTAATGCTTTTTCTTGTATTGTCCTTGAATTCTCGAAATAATTGGATGTCTGTTGTTTGTTTTTTCTCGAAAAATATCATGACTTCCCTACATGAAATTATTTTTCCATTGACATTCATTCTTGGACAAAACTGTTGGGACACTTACCAGATTACCGGAAAGTTTGCATGTTATTTCAAATTTTTATGTAGGCCTACAGCTGTTTTCCCCGTAGCCCTTTTGATGTTGTCAAAATATTTCACTTGGAAACAGAGACATGGAAAGCAATTATCAACATTTTCCACTAATTTCACCAACATTGAACGGGGGTGTCCTAACGAGTTTTGTCCAAGATTGTAGACTGGAACAAGTAGGGTAAAGTGTCTTGCTCAAGAACACAATGCAGCGCTTGCGGGGGGAATCGAACCCGTACTTTCGCATGCGAGTATGACTCACTTCACCTCTGCTAATGGGGAAATCTTCTTCAATTTTCGGGAAATGATGCCAAGCTTTTTTCCAGAATTTCCTTCCACTTTGATAAATCAAATAAATTTTACTCAAGTTTCCAACAAGCTGATGACAAGTTTACAAAGTTTTCCTTCAATTTTACCGATTTCTTTCCAAGTTCGCTGTAATAGTTTTATAACCTCCCAACAAGGAAGAACACATTCAATCGGGAAGGTGAAATCCTCTCCGGAGGAGAAGGAGGGAGGGGGGGGGGGGACGCCTCCTACTATTCCCACGTCTCTACAGTTACATTACTAGGTTCTTGCTTAGGCATGTTAGGCCTACTCATTTCCTGAATAGGCTTACCAATGATTTTTTAACCACAAAATCTCAGGACAAAATGCAATACATGAAGACCTACATACACAAAGTGAATATGTCACAACTTGTCTGATTTTAGTCGTTTCTACACGAAGTGGATGACCTTTTTAAAGAATTGGTTCAGTGGTCAAGAAAGCAAGTCCATATTACAGTATTATATGAAAGAGGATATTCGTTAGAAACAAAATGGTAAATAAAGCATTCAAAAATCTTATTCCGTTAAGGAAATATTTAAGTTTAATGTTTGGGATCATTTGTGTAGAAGCGACTGAAATCAGACTACTTGTGATGTCACAGCCTCAGACTCCGTAAAGTGTTAAAGTTTTCATGTATTCTATAATATTTTGTCCTGCGATTTTGTGGCTTAAAAACCACTGGATATGTCAGGAAATTAGTAAAACAGAATCTGCTAAGGATAATTATAATTTACAATCTGAAGAAAGTTGGAGGAAAATTGATTTAAATTGACAAAAACTTAAATAATTCTTCAAAATACATTCACAATTGTTTAGAATGTGAGGATGAGGGCACGACCTTCCATAGTAGACTTACTACATCAGTCATTTCTACACAGATAAGATAGAAATTTAAACTTAAATATCTCTTTAACGGAATACGATTTTTTAATTCTTTCTTCAACATTTTAACCTATCTCATACCTGCATGTCATTCAAACCTGATGGCTCGGATTGGGCACAATATATATGAGCAATAGCAATACGGATTTTGTTTTGTTTTAATTGAATGAAAAGTTCCGTGCTGTTTAGCGTCCCCGGCCCCCTATTTTCACTTTTTGGATCCATCGATGTTGTGACCCCTAATTAACCTCCAGCATGTATTGATTCCATGCAATGGTGTAAATTAAAGCCCCAGGTATAGTATTTGGTTGGGTGGAGGACAACCCATCCCCCGGACCTCTAGCGCGCTTTTGGAAAATATTTAAAGAATATTACAATGTAACTGGCATATATTTTTCAATCAGTGGTGGCAACAGGATTTTGGTAATGGGGGGAGGGGAGCAAGAGGTGGACATGGGCAGAAAATCGTGTAAATCTGACAAAACATGTCACTTTACACAATTTTCTGGGGGAAAGTGGGGAAATCTCTCCTGTTACTGGAAACACCCTCACCTTAATTCGTTTAACCCTTAATTTGTTCATAGCGTAACGAGATAACAGTGTCGACGACGACGAGTGAACACACAATTACAATGACGGGGTCGTCACCTGCGTAATCGCTTATGATAGAAACAATGCTATCACGAAACGCTTAATACGACCCGGACGAGAACACAGGTACGATGTACGGACAGACATAACATCGACAACCAAGTCAATGTCCACGGCCTTTGATAACCAGTTGTGGTGCACTGGCGTGATAACAGTGTATTTAAGGCACTCATTTTAAGCCATAAAGCAATGCCGGCCAACTAACCAGCTTTCTGACAAAAAAAAAGACAAAGAAACATTTAACAAAAGTTGTGACAACAACAATAAATCAATAGAAATATCTGATCAATAGAAATAGGGTTTTGTTGTTTCGCCAACTTCAGGATGCGGAAGTTTGAATTTTGTAGCACACAGTGAGGTATAGCCATCACAACAACTTTTCAATGGGATGCAGTCTTATACGTAGGGGAAAACCATGTTGTAAATAGTTTATACTGGTAGAATTAACTGGTAGAATTGTACTACTGACTGGGGCCTTAGTCCGTTATGCTTGACTGCTTCACTATTTTGGTCAACTATACAACTATTTATCTGTTTACCAATACAACGTGGTCGATACGTTTGCTGTGTACAGAGCGGATCTTCAATTTTGGACCAAACATCTTATTTTTAGACCAAAAGTCTTCAAATTTGGACCAAACTCTTCAATTGTGCTAAAAAACGTACAATTTAGAGCCAAAACTCTCCCAGTGTGGACAAAAATCTACAACTTAGGACCAAAAACCTTCAATTTTGAACGAATATTTGAACTTTTTCAAAAGATTAAGATGTGTTGTTGCCCTCCAAAATGTAAAAGCTATCTTCCATGCCCCTACCTCCCCAGCCATCAACGTCGAAGGACATTGAGTACCCGGGCACACCCTATAAGTCGTTAAAAAACACAAGGACAGAACAGCTGCATGTAATGGGTTTTGTTTCTTAGGGTACGAGAACTAATAAGGTATCACCCCGCCACCACAAAATGATGACCCCCTTCACCCCCTCATTCCAGAGAAGAAGCTAATACAAATATTTTAGGGAAGTCCCAAGTTTCAGCTGAGAAATGGAAAGTGTCGGGAATCGTAGAGAATTGATAGGTTTTGACTATGCATATCATAAGTTGACAAGATCTGTTTCAGAAAAAAAGTTTTATGTGGAACTATTTTGCCATCGACCCATACCAAAATTTGAATTATTTGGTGAGGGTGTAAAAAACCTCTTTACTTCAACATTTAAAAAAAAGGGCGAACACCTCAGGTCAACCCCTATCGAACATAACATCATTCGAAAGATATCAGTTTGTACTTTTCAGAAAAGATGGCAACAGTTTTCGAAACTTCCCTTCTGTTACAAAAAAAACAGTCCTGAACTTTGACTCATATCGTAGGTTGCAATAGCGGAAATAATTAGTTTTGTGCTACCTGATACTGTATTTCATGTCATATAAGCAATGCATAGGGCCTGAATAGTTTTACTATTATAGTTTTACTACCCGGGCTCTAATTTCACCCCGGCCCACCCCGGGCTGAAATTTCACCCTGGGCTCATGTAATCGTACCCTTATAATCTATATCGAAGAATGTCATATCCATATCATTTTCTTTTCCATACTTTTTAGTGCTCACCAAATCTGAAAGACCCCCCTCAGGCACCGCATCCACCCCCTCAGGCACCGCATCCACCCCCTCAGGCACCGCATCCACCCCCTTCTTCACCCCTTCGATCCTCCTTTGCTGCGGTGGATGTGTCTTCATACTTCCTGCTAGTAGTGGCCTCTTGTCACTTTGTTTGGCGAAGGCACTTTAGGTGGACAAAGCAAAATAAAAAGTAAATATGTGCATTTTAGTGAATAGTAGCACGTCATTATGCCGTGGTGGGTGCCCCGGCCCTGTTCCATTATATCACGACCCCATTCAAATATGGCAAGTATCATCTACCATTTTTCATTCCATCTTACCGTGATATCTAAATGTAGTTTTGTCATTCATTGCAGCTTAAAAAATGGCCAATGCGCAGGAAATCAGACAGACCTGCATTTGCAATAATTCCCACCCAGATGAATTTGATAGATATGATGACGACATTGGAGTCCGTTGTCAGCGGTGTGGAAGAGAATGGCTCAAACCAAACTACGTTCTCGGAGGTCTGAACTGCTGGCTGGATATTCCTCGATTCGGAGAGTCATACAAGCTATTCCAACCAAGAGAATGGTGCTTTGAGGATCAGATTCGGACAAGAATTGAAAATCTTGATTTTGTAGCTGATAATATCAAAATCGGAAATCACGTCACGTGGAGTCGTCCGTATGGAATCTGGCATCACGCTGTCGTGAGTGATATTACCACCGAAAATGGCCACGTGGTGCTGAAATTGATACAGTTCGACAAAGAAGGACTGTTGACATTCAAAATTGTTGAAA
>JAIGNY010004440.1:62500-105000 GCA_020152595.1 Chiridota heheva
TTCGGAAGTTTACACATCTGCTTGAGTTAAAGACTGCTATTTTCTATTCGACATGGTAATTTTCATTAAGTCTTTTTTTTAATATTCCGTTTTAGCCAATAAATACTTGCCGAGGTTTACAAGTTTATTATAGACATGAGAGTACAAAGAACATAACAAAATAAAGATGGCATGCAAGGATGAAAATAAATAAAAGGTGAAAAGTGGTATTTACGCTATATACATGTTATGAAAAAGAAGATGAAATTAAATGAAAGATGTAAACTACACGCTAAGAAAGAAAGGTTCTAGCTTGTCACGTGTTGGGAGCTTTGGATTTTCTTCAAGAAATATTTCTAAGAGTTACTTAGAACAAAAAGGTTCCAACTTGTCACGTATTTGGAACTTTCTCGTCTGTATAACCTTTTTCTTTCTTTCTAAAAGTGTACTTGAAAAACTACACAATATCATTATTTACAACAGGAGTGGAAAAGGTAAAACAAAATCAATTAAAAGTTTATGATGTAAACTACCCAAAAAAAAAATATATGGGTACATACACGAAAATATCCTGCAATTGCTTATTTGAACTTCTTAAATGATTTTGATAAATTTGATTACATTTGAAAACACACGGAGGTTATTGGAGTTGAACAATTCATACATTTTTTATGCATTAAGGCGTTGATAGAAGTAGCTTCTTAAATAATTAGCTCTATCCTGGGAGAACTGATTCCAGTTAAATAAGTAATGAAATTCACCCCCAGAGCATCTCTCTTGCAAAGTCTGCATATTTTGTAATCAACAATTGGATTAAATTAATTGCTTGGCAATTTAACATTACCACATCTGAATCTTATCATTACAAGCCTGTGGTTGTTATCAAGTTTACTTAAATATTTCTCATAATGAAGACTCGACTTAAATATCCTGTAATTGTAACAAAGTCTATTATTATTAACTTCACTTAACATAAGATAACATAACAAGATGACGGGCTAAGAAGGGTAAATCACCCCATAAAAAGCCCAAACTAACACCACCACCACCATCTACCTACTGTGGTGTAGCGGTTATCATACCTGTCTACAGTCCACGAGGCCCCGGGTTCAAGCCTGGGGTGGGTAGACACGCCAGTGCACCACAACTGGTTATCAAAGGCAGTGGACATTGACTTGGTTGTCGATGTTATGTCTGTCCGTACGTCGTACCTGTGTTCTCGTCCGGATCGTATTAAGCGTTTCGTGATAGCATTTGTACTATCATTACCGAATACGCAGGCGACGACCCCGTCATTGTAATTGTGTGTTCAACTCTCTCCCTCTCTCTCTCTCCACCACCACTAAACAAACAAAACAATCAAAGACGCCCAGAGTGAGTAAAGAACTTTTCAATGTTGACTTTGAAATTGTGAACAGAATTGGAGTGAACTACCCACTCAGACAAACCATTCCACTCATTAACAACTCTTTGCGAAAAGCTAAAATGCCAAATATCTATCCGTGAGAACTCTTTGGTCAACTTCAAAGTGTTTCCAGGTGTCACATGAGGATTAGCTGAAAAAATGCAAGAAATTACAGGAAGGTCAAAGCATCCCTACTAGATAGGAATCTAAAAACCGGAATCATATCGCCACTACTCTTCTCAAATTAAAAGCGTGGTCAAACCAAGAATTAGCAACCTAGATTCATAAGAGAGAATTCTTACTGCGGGAATAAGTCTAGTAGCTCTTCGCTGAGCCTGCTCCAAATGAACTTATCCTTCTCATAAAAGGGACTCCAAGCTTGAATAACATAACATATCATAACATAACATTACAACAAGATTACCGGCTAAGAAGGGTTAGTCACCCCATAAAAAGCCCAAACTAACACCACCACGACAAAAAAAAAAAATCAAAGACGCCCAGAGTTAATAAAGAACTTTTTAATGTTGACCTTGAAATTGTGAACAGAATTGGAGCTAACTACCGACTCAGGCAAACCATTCCACTCATTAACAACTCTTTGCGAAAAGCTAACACGCCGAATATCTATCCGTGAGAAGTCTTTGGTCAACTCCAAACTGTTACCACGTGTTACATGAGGATTAGCTGTAACATGCAAGAATTACAGGAAGTCAAAGCATCACTACCAGATAGGAACTTAAAAACCTGAATCATATCGTCACGTACTCTTCTCAAGCAGTCAAGTCAAGCGTGGCCAAACCAAGAATTCGCAACCTAGATTTATAAGATAGATTCCTTACTTCGGGAATAAGTCTAGTGGCTCTTCGCTGAAGCTGCTCCAAAATGAACTTATCCATCTCATAAAAAAGGACTCCAAGCCTGAATAGCATACTCAAGGTGAGGCCTGACTAACTGCTTATACAAATCAACCTCTCTACCAAGAAAACAATTTCTTCTAATCAAATCAGGCATCCTATTTGCCCTTGCAGCTGCTAAAGCATGCACACTCTTTAGAAGGCTTCAGATTGCTAGTAAAGACAACACCTACATCTCTTTCTTGATCAACACAACCAAGATTTGAACCATTCATGCAGTAATCAAAAGCCAAATTGTTCTGACCAAACTGAATATCTTTGCATTTATCAACAATAAATGACATCTGCCATGTTTGGGACCAAGAAACTTACTTATCCAGATCACTTGCAAAAGTGAAGAATCCTAGCATCATCAACAATTCTGTACAGCTTAGTGTCATCAGCAAAGTTATAAATCATGGAGCCAAGGGAAACAATAATATAATTAAAAAAGATTAAGAAAGAAGCAGACCCAATACAGGAGAGGAACACCACTTGTAACCTTCTTCCATGGAGATACTTCACCATTATCAACAACTCTTTTATTCTTTGCGACATATCAACTAACCAAGATTATATCCAACTGGCGCACTTTCCATCCACACCAAGTGCTCTTTTTTCCATCATGAGCCTGCCTAATGGAACCTTATCGAATGCTTTTCGGAAATATAAATAGATAACATCCACATTAGGACCAGAATCAACTTGTTTAGGAACATCTTCAAGAAACTCCAATAAATTAGAAACACAAGACTCTGTAGGTAAGAACCCATGCTGGGACAAATATAACAAATCATAGACCATAATCTAGTACAATATCCTTAACAATGGACTCCATGACCTTGCTCACAACACTAGTAAGACTCACTGGCCTATAGTTACAAGACAAACTGTGGTCATTTTTAAAAAAAATAGGAGTGGCATTAGCAATTCTCCAATCACTAGAAACAACACCAACATCAAAGCACTTTGAAAAGATGATACTCAGGGTAACAGAAAGAACACCAGAACACTTACGTAAGACAGCAGCATGAATACCATCTGGACCTGGTGCTTTATTTAAATTCAAACCCTTCAACTTCTTAGACAACTAAAAAATCAACATTCCTAATGGATACTGGAGAGTGCACACTAAGATATTCCACAACATCATCAGCAGGGGACTCCTTAGTAAAAACAGACACAAAGTAGTCATTCAAAACCTCAGTCATATCCTTACCACTGTTGATAGTAACACCACCATTACCTTGAAGGGACCAACAACCTTCTTGGTTTTTAGCTTTGAGCGAACATACGAATGAAACGACTTAGGATTAATCTTAACCTCTTTGGACAAACGTTTGTTTTCTTTTCAAAAAACACTTTAGCAGTTTAGTATCTCTATCAAACCCTTTGTGAACTTTTCATAATCCTTATACCTATCAAGCTCCGCAGGACACCAACTACATTTATAACAACGCCACAACTTTTTTTTCTTTTCCCGAACAGCCTGCAAAATCTCCCGAGACATCCACACTCGCTGATTACGTCCACAGACTTTCTTTAATGGGACAAACCTATTTACACCCTCCAAAACTATAGTTCGGAAAACATCTCATGCTTTAAAAGGATCTAATTTACGGAGCAAAGAAGTCCAATCGAACTGTCGAATGACAAATTATCCTGAAGTGCAGCAAAGTCAGCATTCTTAAAATCTAAAACCAGTTTATTAGCTGGAGAAACCTTTGTGAAACAATACAGACTAAAACTAATGAGGTCATGATCCCTACACCCTACCTTACCGCTAGTTAGCACATTTCTAACAGTTCTTTCTTCACTACTGAAAATCAAATCCAGGCAATTTCTACCACGCGTGGGAAACATCACATGCTGGGTGAAAAAGCAGTCAGATACAGCTTCCAGAAAATCTTTACCATGTGGACCACTAGTACCATGAAAGTAGAAGAGAGTACAAAGATTCCAATCAATGTCTGGAAAATTAAAGTCCCCAAAAACAATACGGTAACCCTCCTAGAAGCAACCGTACTTTCCTGAAGCAGTCAAATAATTTCTGATTGTTCTCAGGATTAGAATTTGGTGATCTATACACAACAACAACAACCACTGAACAACATCGCCATCAACAATAAGTTCACACCATAGGCAATTTTAAAAACCAAAAGAAAACTGAGCAGTCCTATCTATACAATTAAAACTATCTTTTATAAACAATAAAACACCACCTCCTCTACCATTGAGAATATCTAATGTCTTGCCTGAAAACTGAGTAACTAATTTCACTATAAATCCAACTCTCAGCAATACCAATTATATCACTTAGCCAACTTTGTTTATCAATGTCCTGCAAACGCAAACTGAGAGCTTGTTTAAGTATGGAGTTACCATATGGTTTAAGCCACTTAGAATCATGCTTATCTTGATTAAACCATATATTGCTGTAACCGCAATGGTTAAGTACATCTTTAATTTTGGTAATCCACCGTGAATTAAAATCTCTAGCAAGAGATTCATTCATGTTTTTCATCAAACAATAAATTCTGTATTTTTGTTTGCTTGCCTTCTATGAGATGGCTCCAAAAGCTAACCATTCCTGCATTCTGTGTGCAACTATACTGAACACAATTTGTATTGACCTACTTCCCTCTAAATCATACAGCTTGCAGTACGTTTATTAAGTCTCAGCCTCCTTCTGAGAAAGTTCCTGTAAAAAAATTCAAAATGCTCAACATTCTCTACACCCCATATTTCACAACCATAAAGAAGAAATGGCAAGACTAAATTGTCGAAAAGATCACATGTAATATTGATAGGCAAACACACTAGTTTGGCTGCTTTAGAGAGAAGGGATAAACATCGCATTTTTGGCAAGAATTTTGCTTGCTGATTGCCTTCTTGAATTTACCATTAAAACTAAAGACAACACCAAGATAAGTATAATCATCAACTACTTCAATAATGTCATTACCAAATTTGAATGATGGTTTGTTTTTCAACTTTATTTTAGAAACGATAACAATTTTGGATTTGTTAGCATTTACAGAAAGTACCATCATGTTTTACAGTATTCGTACATGCATTCTGGAGATCTGTTTCACTTTCAGATAGTAAGATTGTATCGTCAGCATATAAAAGAACATAGAGCCTTAACCAAACTTCCACATCATTAGTACTTCGGAATTTAATAGTCTCTGAATTTATATAAACAAGACCAATTACCCCACTTTGTTTAAAGAAAATCTCAAGTCATTGAGAAAACTTGAGAACAGTAATGGTGAGAGATTTTTACCTTGGCGAACACCGGTATCACAGCTGAAAAGTGGTGAAATTAAAAATTTGTTATTTGTTCGATAGATAGATTAATATAATAGTTGAGTACAACCGTTACATTTGTAAACAAGTACAACAACATATGAAATTGCTTAGGCCTACTGTGAAAAGACGATTAATCTGACCTGGATTTTAGATCGCAAGGGAGTTCTGGCATCTACATTTCTCTCTAAATCAGCTGGAGATCCCAGCTGACAAGATTTGCAACATTCATAGCTGAGAATACCCCACCTTTTTGTCGTGCTTTGGTTGGTGAGTAAGTAGGCCTAGCCTAGGCCCTACGCCTAAAACTTGCGCCCAGTCTGGTACTAAATAGGCCCTTAGTGAGATAAACATCTCATTCAGTATTCCCTACATGCCACACACTACTTGCTATACTGTCAGATAATGTACGTGTACAGCCGATGCATATGGCTACAGTACAGTCATATCTTATCTGAGTAGGGCCTAGGCTAGGCCTACATAACATAAGAAGATGACGGGCTAAGAAGGGTGAATCACCCCATAAAAAGCCCAAACTAACACCACCACCACCACCACAACAAATTATAATAATATTATTCAGAGACACCCAGCGTTAGTAAAGAACTTATTAATGTTGACTTTGATATTGTGAACAGAATTGGAGCTAAGTATCCACTCAGGCAAACCATTTCACACATTAACAACTTTGCGAAAAGCTAAAACGCCGAACATCTATCCGTGAGAATTTGAAACAGAAGCTGAAACTTTTAAGAATTAGGCCTGGACTTAAGCCTGCATGTTAGTTATGAAATCATTTACCATCATTTGGCCGTAATTTCTTTCACTTTAACCCATTTCTGTATGCTGACATTGTGTGATTGCTGTTGTTTCCTGATCTGCGGCCTCACAATACATGCCACCAGTCTGTCAAAAATTGTATTTGGGATATTGCTAGGCCTATACTGCATGTCTAACGTTAATCTAACGTTAGTTATTCACATACTGACATAGGCCTAGGCTACCCACTGTACACGCGTATTTATAACATTTGTTATGTGTACACTGGGTTGTTAACCTAAAGTTAGCGATGCTAATAAAATTTCTTAAATCTACTTATGGACATGAGAGATGCTCCATATCTTATTCACGTAGCTGGTTGCTAAAATTGTACACAATTTTTTTTAATAACGTTAAGAGTAGTGTCGAATCTTTGTAAAATCTTAGTGATGTTTTTATCGGCAAATGAACCCATTTGCGATGCAACGTTATTATGTATAGGCCACACTCGAAACACCAACCATAGGGGTCATTAACGTTAGGCCCCTATGCAGTACCCGCCATTTCCACAGAAAATTCATTCCTACAAAAATACTCGTACCGTACTTGTGACTCCCAACATTCATGAGAGGAATTCCTTCGACACCTGATTTTTTGTTTTATAAAATCTCTATCCACCTCCTGTATGCTGAAATTCCCAGCTTTTTTGGAGCAAGTTTTGTACGTCTGTTGTTGTTAGGTTGTGTCATTATGGTGTAGGATTGAAAAAACCTGCCGTTTGAGTGTTATGCGAAATTCATTGAACAGGTGTTTTAACTGTCAATTGACTTGAAAATGGTTTAGAATTGACAATCAGTCATTTGTTAATACTGATTTTGTCATTTCTAAATAGTTTTGATAGCTTAGGCTTTTCCATATGCAGTACTGTACATATGGAGCCCTGTTCCTCCATGAGGCTGCCCAATCAATAAACGTCAACGATCACTAACAAAAAAAAAAAAACAAAATGTCAGCTAATTAAAAACAAAAGAAAATAGTAAATGTCTGTCATGATAAAAAAGGCCATGCTTGAAACGAAGCATTACAATTAATAGCTAGATACCATCAAGGCATATCAATTTAGGCCTAATGCAATATAACTGTGTATGCTGGCTGATTCAGTAGTTCAAGTACACTTGTCACACTCACATAGACATGACAGAGAAGAAAATGACTTAGGCCTGAACCACGTTAGTGTGGAAAAATCCAATTGCTAAAGGATTTATTTTCATTGATTTTTTAACCTTATATTTATCTTTCTAAACCTAAAACCATAGTCTAACAGTAACACTAAACTAAGTCTGTCTAACCTTCTAAACAGTACCTACAATACTTAAGCTCGACATTCCTTTCTGGAACATAAGGCTGCAACAATGCCACACCATCTGGTCCAGTCCAGGGCAGCTGCTTGTGCTTTGCCCCATGATAAGCCCACGTCCCTGAACTCCACCACAACTGTCCTGCACCAGATATTCTTGGGTCTTCCTCGGTTTCTTTTACCCACTGAGGTCCATGCCAGGGCAACTGTAGGTATGTAGTCATGATGCATCCTTAAGACATGTCTCAGCCATCTAAATCTACACTGCTTGATATCCATAACAATACTGTGGCAGCTGTTTTTTGGTATAGGTAGTAGTTGGAGATCTTGTTTGGCCAAAAGATGTTGCAGATCCTTCTCAAAGACCTGGTGTGGAAGCCTTCTATCTGGCTCATGTCTTTCCTTGTCACTCTCCAACATTGCGATCCATACACTAGGACTGACTTAACATTGCTATTGTGGATTTTGATCATAGTCTTGAGTCTTTACTGCTTATGACTTCCAGATGGTGTAAAGCTTACAGAATGCACCACAAGCTTTATTTAGTCTTGTTTTAATGTCTCTCTTGGCACCATTGTCTTTACTTATGAGGCTTCCAAGGTATGTGAAATCCTCAACTTATTCAAGGTCAGTGCCATCTAGTGAAATGGGATAGGTGTTGGCAGAATTTAGGTGCATTGTTTGAATTTTATTGTTAATTTGTAATTCAATCTGCTGAGCAAATGAGTTGAGCCTGTCTGCTTTTTCCTGTAGTTGTCTGTGTTTTGAAGAAAGGAGAGCAAGGTGATCTGCATAGTCAAGGTCATTCAGCTGGGAGAAGATAAACAGTGAACCCTCAAAATTAATGAAAGCAATTCATTCAAATCAAAATTTAGAAGAAAAACAACAACATTTTTTAAACCTAAGATTTCACCAAATGAAATATTTAAATAAAAAAGATGGATGAAGTTTAATCAAAACTTGTGAAGTTTGTGTAGTAGCTTGGAATGACAGATTATTATTAAGGATTCTTATTCAAGTTACTGGATAAAGCTGAAGACAGTGTAACATTAATATATTTTGTGAAGAAAATGCCAGAATTGGCACAGTTTATGCAAGTTCACACCAAAGATCTTCTGCCCAACCTACAAGGTTTCTAGTGTGGCCTCTATGATTGTCATTGTGATAGTGTAGCACACGAGAGAGGTGAAAGGAAGGTATTTGTGAGAATATAGTTTAGTAGAGCATGCACTCACTTCCGTAGTGTGAAGTTTTTTTTTTTTTATGCATATAGATGTACTCTCTTTATGAATATTCTCTCTTCTTGTTTTCAGGTCATGAACAAGAGAAAAATATAAAATGTTGAAGCAAAGGGCAAAAGCAAAAGCCTCCGTGGCTGTACAACAAGGTATGTACTGTTCAATGCACATACTAAAGATGAAGCAATTAAATTATACTTTTCTTGAATAAAGACTAATCTATTCAGCAAGCACAGTACCTGTAGGCATAAATGGCATTAGGGGTTGTCCCCCCCACACCCACACACACTTTTAGACAGAATTAAAAATACATAAGTTTTCAAAAACATTGTTCTCCTCTCCCACTTTTTGAAGAGACTTACGACCCTGCATGTCATACAAGGGAGGGGTGTCAGGGGTAAGCTTCCTCGTCCAATTTTAACAACATTTGATACCAATTTTGGGCAAAATTACGCAATAGAAAAATTTCAAAGGAGATCAACTAGGTTAATCCCTGGTTTGAGCACTCTTAGTTATGAAGACCGGCCTAATTCTCTCAATTTGCCAACCTTGGTAAATAGACGTCTGAGAGGCGATATATGATTGAAGCTAACAAACGTTTTAAGTTTATGATAAGGAAGTCACAGATAATCTTCAACTAGCCTTCAGCATTGATAGCGAAAGCATTAGATGCCATAGCAAACAATTATCTAAACCAATAGCCAAGTAGGCATCGGGATCAAATGCCATTAGCCACAGGATTGTTAATGCTTGGAACAGCCTGCCTGACAAAGTGATCTCATCATGTACCATCCATAGTTTCAAGAATAATCTTGATAAGGAGTGGAGTCAGAATTCCATTATCTATGACTTCAATACAGGGCTGCCCCACCAGGTTAAGCTAAATCCTATCCGAGCCATTAGGCTCATTGAGCCGGTGCTTATCCCCAGTTTCCATGGTGCAAGGGATGAGAGTACATTACTCTCCCTGAACGGGATGCCAGTCCATTACAGATTAACTCCCCAGCAGTGCTGGTACTCATTTTACAGCTGAGTAGACTGAAGCAATTAGAGTAAAGTGTCTTGCTCAAGGACACATTGCAGCCCCCCACCAGGTAGCTGACGCAAATTGGAGTCAAATACAGAGGCGTGAGCATGAGTTTAAGAAATAACAAGTAAAGCTACATGTAAGTAAGTAAAATTGTGCCAATAGTGGCCGTAGCACAATATGACAGTTATAGATGTAGTTACTCAGAACAGTATCCAATTGATTAAATGAAAAGTATATTATCATATAATTTTGCATTTTTGATAGCTCGAGAATTTGGAAAAAACATAACCCAGACTACAAAATTCATGCATAAGAACAAACTATGGCTGCATACAGTTCCTACAAAAGATTGCGATGTGTTGCTTACGTTCCCGGCAAAAACAAACAGAGAAACCCAGAATTGGCTTCAAACTCGTCTGCAGGAGTATCTTCCAGATCTTACCATCCACAGACATGTTCATCAACACTCTGACATCATTGGTTTATATTTGGTAGCTTCATACCCAAGGTAAGATGGTTCATAACTACTAGAGATATAATTGAATGTGAAATTTGCTATACAAGTTTCAAAATTGATTTTAAAATGATGAAACTATGTCGTGAACATTGTATTTTCCTCTATTACAAATGAAAGACAGAAGAGAAAGGGAGATGGTTCGGGCAAATAACTAATGAAACTTGAGATAATCTTTTTGTCATTTCTTAGATCTGTAAGTCATAACTAATGGCTCCCCCCAAGCCCTCTGCAACAATTGCCATTGCACCCTCACAGTCCATCACGTTCTCCTTGCTTGCCCCCTGTACAACCTTTTCAGAGCTTCCCTTATTCCCCACAACTCAATTGCCGATTGCCGAATTCCTCCAAAAAAATCCTCTGGATAAAATTATCTCCTTCCCGCATCTTGCTTCCCTCTACAACCATATTTAGTCCTCCTCTTCCACCCCCCCCCCCCCTCCCTCCTCCCCATCGCCATCTCTCTACTTTGTCTCTACTCTCTCGATCCCAGTTTTCTGACTTTTAGTTCATGTATTTCTCTTATTCTCCCCCTGTTTTTTTTTCCTTCCTACCTCTAGAATGATCTAACCTTTTAGGCACAATGGATGTGTTGTGGTCTGTGGATGATCCCTATTGTTTTTGGTGCTGATGTCATGAATATTAATCAGTTGGCAGGGCTAAAAGTAAAATTCTGTTAACAAGCTTGTGAACACGATATTTCAAGAACCGTGCAGTGGATTTTTGTCATACATAGTATATTGATGTGCTGTTGTTGTAGATGATCCCTATTGATTTTGGTGCTGAGATCATGAATATCATGAATATTAATTAGAAGGCGGTGCTAAATGTAAAATTCTGTTAACAAACTTGTAAACACAACATCTCAAGAAGAGTGAGGTGTACATTCTTGGTATATGGATTTTTTGCAGTCTGTAGATGATTCTATTGTTTTTGGTGCTGATATCATGAATATTAATTATTAGGCGAGGTTAAATGTAAAATTCTGTTAACAAGCTTGTAAACATGATATTTCAAGATCATTAAGGTGGATTTATGCCATACTTGGTACAGTATATGTGTGTGTTGTGGTCTGCAGATGATCAATATTGTTTTTGGTAAGACCAAAAAATGAATTTGCTTATGGGCCATCAGTAATTGATATAAAAGTTCATACATTCCCCACCCCCAGTCTCCCTATCCAAGCATTCAAAAAGCTTCGATAATGATCAAATGCATTTTTTAAATGACCTTTGTTTCTAAATTCTTATAAGAACTAAGGGATATTAATCTGACAAGTCATTTATATATTCATTTGTGAAGATCTTATTGCAAACTTGGTTTCACATTTTAGGGGATGTGATGGCTTCTTGGTAGAGTAAAATGAAACTAATACATTGTCTGAATATTTTTGTAACAATTAAAATGGTTATGCAAAAATTTGGGGCCTCATTTGATCTAGTGGGGTAACAGACTTCTTAAACTGATACATGTTATGTTTTGCTGATTTCAGATCACATACTGTACATGTGATCAATTTGGTTATTGCAAAATTTCAGAATAGATTATCAAAAATAGTCCTAATTTCATTACCATCATTCCACATCTTGCAATGACCAGGCAATTGTATGTCATGCATGCATATTCCTAGCAAATACACAAATCAGTAAGAATCATTGATAGTGATTTAAGAATAGAAATTGACCATTCATTCAGTAAGATCACTTATGCTTTAAAATATCAAACTTTTCATGCCAAAGAGGTCAAGCTTTATTCATGAATTGAGTGATCATATTGCTTGAAACTTTTCTCTGCTTGCATCACATAATAGATTTTCCATTCATTTTAGTCTAATAATATGCTATGGACATTACTCTTTCAGAAAAATGAGATTTATACATGTACATTATCTCCATACTTGTGTACTTTACTGAAAGGTGCAGAGTACATGTGCATCGCATAATAGATTTTCCATTTATTTTTGTCTTATAATATGCTGTAGACATATTTTGTCAGAGAAAAGTAGATCTCTACATGTACATATAGATAGCTCCCCATAACTTACTGAAGGGTGCAGAGTCCATATGAATAACCAAATTGCTTTTCCATTCATGACATGCTGTAGACATCATTCAGATTCATCATTCACGCTCAGACAAATGTAGATCTCTACATATATCTCCATACTTTTGTAGTTTACTGAAGGGTGCAGAGTCCATGTGCATTCAGAAACCGGTCAAAGAGGAGTACGGAGGTGGCCGGATGGAATTCTCCTATTCTGACCAACATCTATTTCAAAATGTGGAGATCCCAGAAAGCTTTTTCACCTCACAGGTATATCATCTTTGGGTTTATGTCAAAGGTCAACTGGGACCTATAGATGTAGAGAGTTGAATTGTGCAAGTGTATACAATAATGGCACTTGGTCAATGGTTGTGTAGAGGTAACATTAGGTTGTTTAATTTTAAACCTAAACATGAAGTACTATCTTTCCTTAGGAGAAATGGTCCTTCAATCATTCACAGTTAATGCACACACCACCTCATGCATATAATACACAGTCATTTTTAACACCAGGTTGCAAACTAATTTCTCCCACTGAGACACCCAACACGGATGAGTGATTTCAATCACAAAAGTGCCCTGAATACTCCCTACTGACTTTCTGTAACCTTATACACACAAATAGCCTTGGGCTACTTGTCTGTGGTTTGCATGGGAATGGCAGATAAACAATCATTGTTTGGAGTGGAAACACAATAAACTGACAGGAAGTTCGGTTGGTAATTGTCATACCTGAGTTTTCAGGATTAACTCAGGTATCAGGTGAGGGTGGGCTTTGAGAAACTTTTCGGCAAGAACAATATAATAGCAACAAAAAAGTTCAAAACAAATTCCCAACGTTAACAGTTTTACGACTTTTGAATTTCTAGGTGTTATTATACAAAAATTAAACCAAATTTTCAATATATGAATATTCAAATCCATCATTTTCTGTCGCAATTTCTTTGTAGAAGTGCAGCTGGTTTTGAAAAGCTTAAGTTTATGGATCCCCTTATTGGCATTTAATTAGAAAGAACATTTACATCAGTTTTAATAATTGATGCAAGAGAAGAAATTTAGAAAATTATATCAAGATTCTGAGCCATCAGCCCAATCATACATCACCAAATTCATTCATTTTTTTCTCAAAAGCCTTTTAACTGATCAGCCCTAACTTTAAAACATAGGCATAGGAAATGGAAGAAAGGGGGAAAAATAACCCCATTTATGAAGCTGGTTAAAGGAATACCCTACGAACTGTTCACGTTCCCCATTGATGGTATTGCTCACCCCTCCTGTGCCTCCACACACACTTATGATCATGTTGCTATGCCTTTGCTTGAAAACTAAATATGCTTTTATCAAAAAATAAGAACTGTTGTACACAGAAAGATGCTCATGTTAGTAGCCATTCCAATTTTATCTGTCTGTCATATGTTATATCTGTATGTACTATACAGTCGGCTCCCAACCTCGCATTAATGAGGTGGTTTGACGTTACCCTCTTTGCACAGGACTCCGCCCACTTTAGGATTTTCACTGTTTTCGCGAAAGTAGTCACTGGATGACACCTTTTTTTATCACATGGGGTGTCACCTGACAATGTTACTGCAGAAATGTAAGCACGCTAGGTGTATGTTGATTAATTTCTGTTTCGAATGATATAAAATATTCCATATTTCCAGAATTCTAATATTGGGTAATTGTTGTTTGGATTTGTGTACTTAAATATTGGCTTAATTTTGGGAAAAATTCATGCCGAAAACCTGAATGGTTTCCCTTGAATTTGGGAAATATTTATAGATAATTCATTAGACGATGCAATAAGCTTTCTGCCAGTACTAAATTTGTATAACCCGGTGTCGATTAGTGACAGTATTTCAAAGTTGCAAATTGCTACCATTACAGAGATTAGCATTATATTTTCTGTGGATTTTTATAGCGATTAAAAGTAAGTTAGTGTGGTAGCTAGGATAAGATGTATTTTACATCCATCTCATTTATTACCTAGGGCCTAGTTGTCAATGGGTCATCTGATTTAAGTTTTTTTAATTTGTGCAGTGTTGAATAAAAATGATAGTTTATCATAAGCATATTTGAAATGTGTTGTAATAGTGAGAGACCAGTGATTTTTATCATTGTTTAGGTTGAAGTGTGAGCAAGGTCTGTTGTGAAAATGAGAATAGTGTGTCCATGGCTATAAATCAACCATGGGTTTAGGTTCTATATTTAGGCTATAGGATAAAATTAACAATTAGGATAAAATTTAACAATTAGGTATTTTCAATGTCAACCTTAGACCCCTAGCTTTGCTGTTTTGCAGGGGTGGCCTGCCCTGCCCCTCCGTAGACCCGCACTGTCCCCCTGGGGTCTGCACTGTCCCCCTGGGGTCTGCCCTGTCCCCCTGGGGTCTGCCCTGTCCCCCTGGGGTCTGCCCTGTCCCCCTGGGATCTGCTCTGTTCCCCTGTGGTCTGCCCTGTCCCCATGGGGTCCGCCTTGCCCCTGGGGTCCGCCCTGTCTCCTGGGGTCTGCCCTGCCCCTCATGAGAAACATATATATATATATATTTTTTTAAATTTAGTAATCTTAATTAACCTCATTAAATGAATACCTTACATGGATACAGAACACAGGATGATAGCATAGTAAGCAATTGTCCTGTTTGGCTCATGGATGGTCTCTATCAATCAGAATAGTTTCATTCTGAGGTATGATTATAGCTAAAATCCCAGAGCTTCTTCACCATGGGATTGAGCCTTAAAGGGGCCCCAGGACTCCATGTCGAAAAGATGCAGTGCTTTGCGCGCGCATTAATGTGCCCCTCAACAAATCTAGCACCCTGCCCTTTTTAAATGAAGCTAGGAGTCTGAACCTAGTGTGTTGCCATATTGGTATGCCGTCTTTTTATAATTGTCTTGAAATATCACACTAGGCAATGAGGAAATACTTCAAGACCAAGATGTCTAGATTGCAGATTATCTTCTAGTAGCTAGTTTAGGTATTAGTTTGAGGACTTAAATAAGCAATCTGAGTGGTTGTGAAAACTTTTCCTTTTTATGTGTATGTGTTTTCATTTTTTCAATTGAGTGTTTCATTGATTTTAATTTCTGTTGACAAAATTCTAGTGGCACTACTGATATACATATGTACTTTGCATGGGGTTGTTTTAATAAAAAGTAAGTTGTTGTGAATATTTTTGTTTATTGTCTGGAACAGTTGAAGAACAGTACTGCATCTGTGTATTCTGTTTATATTTCAAGAGTATATCTTTTAAATTGTCAGTATCAAAAGTAAATCAGATGTTAAAGAAAAAGTGTCTTCCTCCTCTGAATAGCATTATCAATTTTTATTGTTGCAAGTTAATGCCATTGTGTAAGCATGGATATATAGAACACTGGTGAAAGTGCACATGTGGTCCTTTTATAGTATATCATGCTATGCCATACAACCAGCCAATATTTACATATTCATATAATGATTATTAACGGTGTTATGTTTTAGGCTATTTTGTGAATTATGTGATTTTCTAAGGCAATTTTTATTTGCAGTGTTGGGTTTAGGGGTCATTCTCAACACTAAGAGTCAAATGTTTTTTTGACCCAGGTCCATAAAAAAATAAATATTAATTGGCATAATTGATTAAATCTCTATCATAGTATAGGCCTACTACCAAAATAATATCAACTTAAAATTTTATCAGTGGAGACAAGAGTCCAATCCATAGTTCATGTTAATGAAAATTCACACCAATAGGCTACAAAGCAACAATGTGTTTACAAGAAGTTGGAAGAATTACATGAAATCAGGGATTTGTTATTTGGGATAGCAAATCCCTGGTGAAATAGTATTGTTGCAGTATAAGCAAATATAAATGTATTTAACCCTATGAATTATAGCAAAATAATACTGAAAATACTACTGCACAGTCTAAATTTAGAAAATCAGTATTGATACCACTTTACATACACCAAGGTTCTAATTATCAAAACCATGTGTGACACAGTTATTCAGTTGCCTCAGAAGCTCTGTCGTCACTAAATCTCATACATTTTATTCTAAACTTGATATACAATTAAGATTTCCATGTAATCTGAAATATATATTGTTTCAAAGAAACTATTAGTTATAAGGGGATTACGAAGAGTACTTTTGTGGCTTAACTATTTCGTGCGAGCACCATTTCATACTGTCAGACTGTAGTACAGTACATGCGAGATTATGATATTGATGTAAACAACAAATTATCCATTCATGATATCAATTGTATGATATTAGCGAAATCAACATGGTTCCTCTGGAAGTAGGTGCGAACTCTTGACCGGCTTCTTCTGATTTTCATACTTATTTTCATAGATTTAGATAGAAAAGGAATTTTTCTATCACATATATAACAAATCGTATGGGCCCAAGACTGGAAATGTGTTTGTGACCACGTTTTTTGACAACCGTTTTTTCTGAATTTTTATTTGTTATAAATCTTTTTCATTTCCATTATTTTATGCTCGAATTATTTCTTAAAATGTTAATGGATAGTATTTTCAACCCTTTTTCGGCCTAAATTTCTTGTATTGATAACGCTTTTTGCCATAACAAAGCTATAATCACCTTCGAAAAACACATGCTTCAGCTCATTATATATTCATGAATCCAAGTAGGCGGAATATTCACAGAAGAGAATAAGCGACTTTTCACGAGGCTGGGAACTGACTGTATATGCACTGCTGTGTTCCATTAAAGAAACATATTCACATAGACTAACATCATCATAAACAGTCACCCTCATGTATGCTACTTGTAAATTGTGATGGTATCTTTATTGCTAATATCAGCATTTAATTAATTCTAAGGGGAATTATGTAGAAAATGCTGGTAAACGACTGAAGGTTTCAATTAATTTTAATTCTTCAAAATTACATGTATACAAAGTACATGTATTATAAGATGAGCAATTTAAGGGCATCGTAATATATCTGCTGTTTTATTGGTTTGAAGCAGGTATAAATCGAATAAAGTTGCAATAATAGTTTATTATTTGATAGGTATAACAGGTTTGCATTAGCATATCATGTTGCCTGGTATGAAAGTCACATACAACAAATACATCTGTCATGTTTCTCACTAGACTATTTCCTTGAGAGTTAAAACTTTCAAGGAAATATTTCAGTGGTGTCAAACTGTAGGTTTGTTTAATGCCAGTGATAGATAATATCACTTTGTAGCTATTGGATAGTTCCGCACTTAAATTCTTAACTATCAGTATGTAGTTGTCAATCAGCTTTTTTAAGTGTGAGGTGCAACTATGATCATGCTTGTACATTTGCATTCACATGGGATCGAATTGAGGGCAACCTGTGTGGGAGAGAAGTGTGGCATAGATTAGTGCAACAAGGACGGCCAATTTTATGGGAGGAAAGTGGGGACAAAGATGCAGGAGCAAAGGGTAGAGGGAAATGCGTCTTAGTAAAGTGGAGATAAACAGCATGGAAACAAATGTGAATTAGGTTAGAGGGGCAAAGGGGTGATAGATTGTGTGGGAGGAAAATGGACCATAGGTACTGTCAGCAATTAAAATCGTAACTATCAGTATTAATATTAGTTGTCCGCAACTATTATCATGCTTGTACTTTCTATTAATATGGTAGCAAATTGGGGGCACCACTGTGGGGAAAAAAAGTGATGCATAGGTTATCGAAAAAGGGGGGCACAGGTTATCTGAACAAGAGGGCAAATTTTAAGTGTGTAAATTGGGGAAAATGGTGTAGGAGCAAAGTGAGACAGTTTATGGGAACAAAATAGGGAGGAATATGGTAATTAAGCTTAAATGTTGAAGTGTAAAGTGTTTTACGCTTTGCATCATCAAACAAAATGACACCTGCATAGACAAACATTTGATGATTTTCTGTAAGATTGTAGAGTTCGCTAAGAGTAACAAATGTCTCCACTACTAATATAATAAGTTCAGTGTATGATATTCTGGACAACATACACTATTTGAAGGTAAATAAATGAAAAATTGTACGGCCAAATCTAACCTCTTGTACATACAGTAGATTGGTCTTTTGGGGACTAACCTTTTAATCCACTCGTTTGGTGATGTGGTGGTTGCAACCGTGACCCAGGGGAACTCGCCCCGGGGACAATAGTTCCACCGGGCAAAGGTTACAACTACCCTATCAACAAACTGGTGGATTAAAAGGTTTTCTCCGAAGTGGTGACCCAGACGTGGAAGAATATACTATGGTTCATAGAATGGATATACTTAAATAATGTAAGTAAAGGTACTTAGTCAAAGTAAATCAAAGTAAATCAAAGTAAATAACCCACATGACATTATCCTCTCTATATGGCTGCCACAGGAGAAATGATAGAGAGAAGACATGTCACTTGCAAAACTAGGAACAGCAAAGGCCACAAGAAGCAATGACATTAAGCCACAACAATATAGAACTGAACTGAGGCATCTTAAACCTGGACCACAAAGGTGTGTAGCACTATAGCTACACACAACATGAAATAGTGGAGAAGTATTACATAGTGAGCAATACAGTGAGGAGAGAAATGAGTCAATACAAACTCACATGGTGAAGTGTGTATTTTACTTTTTATAACTCCATATTTAAAAGTGTTCAGATAGGAACGTTTGATGATAATTAACTTAGTTTAACCCTTACTCTACCACGCAGCGATATTACTGATTTCGGTCCACCATCTTTGATTGTCTTCCAAGCGTGTTTTTAAAAAACTGGTGGTAGAGTAAGGGTTAATCTACTCCCGGAGAGACTGCCAACTCAAAAATATATGCAGCAGCATCATCATGGTGGGCGGCCCGCCAGGTCACTGAAGCGGAATGAGTCCGACAATGCTGTTCGAAAGACAGAGGAACCTTCAATGGTCAGCCCGTGCTTAGCCCTTACTCTATTACGCGGCGATATTATCGCCATTTTCGGTGCACCATCTTTGACTCCGCCTTCCAAGCGTGTTTAAAAAAAAAAGCTGGTAGAGTAAGGGTTAACCTCAACATCATTTTCTTCATTGTAGGAACGGCAGGCCATTCTGTATTATTTGCTGCAAAATCTTAGAGCAAAACATGGTGATGAGCTTGGAAATATTAAGTTTTTAGAAGGACAACCGATAAGTAAGTACATAAATTAGTTTATTTCTTACTTACACATATAGGGGTGGGGATTGGGGGTAAGTGGGGCGGGAGAGGGGTGGGTGGGTAGGTGGGGGGAGGAGGGTGGTAGGTGGGGGTGGGTGGGGGTAAGCAAGGAAGAATTTGTATTGTACATATTTTTGCACATGTATTGTTGACATAGCATTTTTATTTTGTACAGAGTCTTTGAATGCAATTGTTTCTCCAAAGAGTGTTTTATTTTATGTTTTTATCTTTCAAATGAATGTTTTTGCATTCCGGCTTGTGTCATCCCAGTCTCTTCTTAAGTTTTATATGTTGATAGTTTTTCATGCATGGTGTATTTTGAATCAGAAGAACATTTTGAATTCCAGCTAATATATACTTAGGTAAGACATAATAGCAGCCCAAATTTCTTGCTGACAATGATAACTATTTTATTTTGAGATTTGAAGGATTAGTTCAGTGAACAAGCATGTTCATCTTATATGAAAGAGGACTTCAAAAGAAACAAAACGGTGAAGAAAGCATTCAAAAATACTATTTTAAAAGGAGAAGTTTAATTTTAAGATTGGTATCATTTCTGTAGAAACAATTGAAATCAGACTAGTGATGTCACAGCCTCAGATTCCTCAAAGTCTTTAGGTATTTTAAAGAAAGTTGATTCAAATTTTTCACTATTTAGATTAATTTTCTTCAAAATTTCTTCAGGTGGTATATTATAAATACCCATCCTAGATTCAGTTTTACTACTTTTTTTGACAGATCCCATGGTTTTTAGGCCACAAAATCACAGAACAAAACATGATAGAATACATAAAGACTGAAGAATCTGAGGCTATGACATCACAACTAGTCTGATTTCAGTCGTTTCTATACAATTAATACCAAACGTTAAACCTAAATATCTCCTTAAGGGAATAAGATTTTGAAATGCTGTCTTCACTATTTCGTTTCTTTTGAGGTCCTCTTTCATATAAGATAGACTTGCATGACCCCTGGACTAAGCCTTTGGGAGGCTGAGCACAAAAAATAGTCCAATGTACACAGTTAGGGCCTATAAACAATAACAGTTAGATTCTGTGGGTAAAAATTAACCATACCTTCTGATATCTGTCACTGTCCATTTTGCTTTCCTTCTAGAAGTACGCCTATACTGTCTGCCAAATTTTCATTGAAAAAATGCTTAAAAATAATCTATAACCCATGTTTTCACAGAGCCAAATGATTAATTTAACTGAAAACGTACACGAGTGTAGGGTTGTTTTCCTCTTTGCAGCCTGTTACTGCGTGTGAACTTTATTGTTACATCATTGATACGCGGATTCCCAACCTTGAGAATGTAAGCACTCGACCAAGTTGACCACTTGGCACTCGACCAAGTAGACCACAAGAGTTTGAACGGCTGAAGTTGGATGGGCCATTCTCTATGTTGGCACTATGCTTTGCGCCGCTATAAGATAGGTTGCCTGCCACCTTCTGTTTATCTTCTGGCTTACACACTAAAGATTGTTTGTCCCAAATGTGTCAGTTTTAGGCTGCTTTAAGTCTGTAAAGGAAAAAATTGTTCTCGGAAAAGAAAAGGGCAGGAAGAAATCCAAAGTGATATCAGTCATTTATGTTGTCTCCAAACATCCATATTTACTATCAAATTGATAGTTTTTCTTTATGTTGTTCTTGATTAAAATGAAAGTTTAAGATTTTTTGCATGACAATCTGTTATGTCTATTTCTAATTCACCCGTTTTTGGTAAATGCTTATTTCATAAAGGTTAAACACATCTTTGCAATACCTTCATATAACATGTACACAGTAAATGGCAGTTGAACTACCTAAACATTTATCTTTTTAATCCTCTGTAGTTCCAAGACTTCAGACCAAGAAGGTTATTCAAAACCTTCTTCCTCTCCATGACAGAGAAACTCTGAAAAAACTGAGAACTACTTGGATCAAGGCATTCTTTCAGAAGCAACCGTTAGGTTAGTGACAGTTTTAATAGTAATGATGAACCAATAAATTGGCTTAGCTTGTTCTGGATCTGTAATTTTGATGACGTAAGAGATGTAGCCAACAGTTTAATTGAGTATGAACATGTTTCAGAGTATCACTATGTTTCAGAATATAAACATGTTTGCAGAGTATAAACATTGTTTCAGAATATCAACATGTGTCTGAGTATCAACATGTATCTGAGTATCAACATGTCTCTGAGTATCAACATGTCTCTGAGTATCAACATGTCTCTGAGTATTATTATGTTTCAGAGTATAAACATGTTTGCAGAGTATAAACATGATTTCAGAGTATCAACATGATTTCAGAGTATCAACATGTCGGAGTATCAACACGTCTCTGAGTATCACTATGTTTCAGAGTATAAACATGTTTGCAGAATATAAACATGGTTTCAGAGTATTAACATGTGTCTGAGTATTAACATGTGTCTGAGTATCAACATGTGTCTGAGTATCAACATGTGTCTGAGTATCACTATGTTTCAGAGTATAAACATGTTTGCAGATTATAACCATAGTTTCATAATATAAACATGATTGCAGAGTATCAACTTGTTTCAGAGTACCAGCCTTGTTTCAGAGTATCAGCATCAGGGATTCAGAAATTACTTGTCCAGCAGCCTATAGGACAACCAAAAGTCACACTGTATCTGAGCAACCATATTTTTTGCTGCATGTGCCCATCAGACAACTAAACTATTGGCACAGTTGGATGCAATAATTGCAGAGTTTAATGCCCGGTGGACAAGTTGCCTTCAGGTTGATTTGGCAAACTCTGATCAACATGTTTAACCAACCCTTCATTTCCCAATCAGTCGTGACACGACCAATTTGACATGCACTTTCAAAAACTTATTTTACTTTGTCAAGTAGGCCCACAGCAGTAATCCTGGGATCATTTGAAAGAGCTTGAAGAGTTCTTTCAGGAAATGTCATGATTTTTTGAAGACTTGCCACACTTCCAGACCTTGCTTTTGCCTGAAAACCCGTGAGGAACTTACAAAGACATTAATGCATCCAATTCCAGTCGAATATTAAATGCCCCTATCATCATTATCTTTTTTGGCAAAATTTGTGGAAAATATCATGAGACCAATATTTATGATCGCGATACAACTCCTTCATGCGAAGTTACCGTTAGAAACGTCAATTCACTTACTTTCGATTGAAATAAAAAGAGCAATTATCCCCTCTTTATTCATTCTGATATTTAAGTATGAAAACAACCCCCACAAACTACATCATCACAGTGTAATACAGCGGTTAGTATTCGGGAAGTTTACGTGGATGCCCCTGGTTCGAGTACCGCACTGTATGCGTGGCATTGTTTTGCGCGAGTAAATACAGCAGTAAATTTTTTTTTTTCCAATGTTTTTGGAGGTTTTGCTTAGAGAAAAAATTTTTATTGGAAAGGAAATTTCACAAGCAATCTGAATATGTAAAAAAAATCTATTTTCATTATTCACGAGAAAAAAATACAAGCTCAAACAAATTTGCCTTAAATTTGCATATTTATGCCAAAATTTTCTTTATTTTGACTTTTTTATATTGAAAAGTTTATTGTTTTAACATTCATATAAAGTAAACTTGTAGTGATACAAAACGAAACGAAAGTTGGGAAAATTAATTTTGAAAAAAAAAAGTTCGGAAAAATTTCAGTCATGTTTTGGACCCCCTGGACTTAAAGGGTTAAAGGATAAATCAGTGGTCAAACAAGTTTGTCTTATATGAAAGAGGACTTCAAAAGAACCAGAGTGGTGAAAAAACATTCAAAAATCTTATTCTGTAAGATTAAAGCTCTGTATTCTCTGTGCAGCAATGACTGGTGTAGTAAGTCTACTATAGAAACTTATCGCCCTTATCCTCACATTCTTCACAATTGCTAAATGTATTTTAAAGAAAATTTATTTGACTTTTTTCTATTTAGATTATTTTCCCTCAAACTTTATTTAGGTGGTAAATTATAACTACCCTTACTAGATTCTGTTTTACTACTTTCCTAATATATCTAATGATTATTAAGCCACAAAATCACAGGACAAAAATATGATAGAATACGTGAAAACTTTTAGGAATCTGAGGCTGTGACGTCACAACTAGTCTAATTTTGTTCGTTTTTACACAAATAATACCAAACTTTATACTTCCATATCTCCTTAAGATTTTTGAATGCGTTTTTTACCATTTTGTTTCCTTTCAAGTCCTCTTTCGTATAAGCTTCCTTCACCCCTGAGCTAATCCTTTAAGAGTGTCAGTATGTTTCCAGATTGTAAACATTATTCTAAGAAAATGTATACAAAGGGTAAGGGATACAGTATTTAAAATTCTTAGTTCTGACCCCTGTACAACCTTCCCAAAACTTCCCTTGCTCCCCACAACTCAAATGCTGAGTTATTCCAGAAAACCCTCTGGATAAAATGATCTCCTTCATCATGCTTCCCTCTACAACCATATTTAGTCTCCCTCTCCAACACCCCTCTGCTTTTTTTTTCTTCACCCATGCACCTCCTCTCTCTATGCCAGCTTTCTGACTTTTAGTTCTTGTATTTCTCTCATTCTCCCCCTGTTTTCTTTTTGTCCTACCTCTAGAATGATCTAATCTCTCAGGCACAATTTGACCCTCATTGTCGTGGTGCCATTAAGCCCTCATCAAACAAACTGATTCCAAGTTGAATAACGCATTCATTTACATTGTGATTTTAAAAATATTATGAGAGGGATTGTGAGCACCTCACAACCAATTTTCACTTTTCCTTATGGCTGATATACCTCTGCAATTGACAAATAATTTATCATAATGCACATTTGTGAAAAAATTACAGGAAAGTTGCAGCGGGACTGTATCGACAATCTCTACAACCTCTTATTGACAGAACCACCTGTATGTTTATGATATTTGAAACTGTAGAAGTTCCGTTAAAGCAAAATAAACAAACTTGATCAAATTAGCCACTAATTATTATATTTTGCTCTCCTTCATACAGATGACATTGCTGACTATTTCGGAATTAAGATTTCGATGTATTTTGCATGGCTAGGTCACTACACCACTGCTCTGTTTTTCCCTGCTGTCCTTGGTCTTATTGTGACATTTTCGTCTGCAAATCCGGTAATCTTATAATCTTTGTTTAATGTGTAAGGTTAAATATTTATATTCATCATGGACAATAAATTTTAATGAGTGGGATTATAACATGTTTTCTGTCTGTTTGTACATCTATCCATCCATTTGTCCATCTGTGCGTTTGTCTACAGAATTCTTTATGAAGAAGCACTCACCACAAGATTTGAAAGTATTGAAGGTCTTAACTCTAACAGCATTTAAACATTTCATGCTCCACTAGCAGCTACAGTATAAGATTATATTACATGAAAATCCCTAGCTTGATCTATAAAGGGGGCAGGGTGTCATGGACCAAAAGGGGCATCTATTGCATGATCCATAAAGGGGGCAGGGTGTAGCTGACCAAAGGGGGCATTTATAAATGTAAATAAGGGTGTAATCAATACAAAAAGTATTGTCTCTGCATATTCATGGAAGTGTTTTCAGCATCAAAAGAAGGCAAAATAGTTCTCCAAAGTATGTTTTTGTGAACAAAATGAAGAGTGATAAGGGGGCAGGGTGGAGCGCCCCTCTGCTGACATTATTCACCTAGATATGCACTTACCTCTTATCGCTCAGGTATTCAGTGCAAGCATTGCAATATGGTGTATTTCATCAAAAAGAAGGGCTGAAATAAGATTTGCATCATTATGCAATGTATTTGCTTTTAATATGTGATATTAGTTCAGTCTTGATCATCATCTGCTCTTATTCATTCATGCACTAAATCCTCTTTACACCTAGTGAAGTATAAGGCATTGACAAAGTGTCTCCATTCGTACCTGTCCTTGACGAGCCTCCGAAATTCATACCATGTCATCCCTGCAGCCTTCATTTCTCTGAACCTTATTACACCTGGAATATTCCCCATGGTTTCTGCTTTTAATGTTGACAGCTTGAAGTATTTAAAATATGGTTTGTTTTAGCTCTTAACACCATGCAGACAACTTTTCTCATGAAGGAGGCAGGCTTGTTTATTCATTTCTCAAAACCTACTTCTGGACCTACCTGTCCCAAGCTCGAGCATTTATGATGTCACTTGCACATACTCTATGATCAAAATCTCTACTCCAGACCAGATCATATATGGGACCAATGTTCACATTATGGTGCGTGATTAGCGCACATATTATCAAATTCCCCCTAAAAATAACTGAAATAGAGAAAATTCCTGCCCAAAAAATGTTCAAAAAAAAAGCCAAATTTAACCTTTTCTTTGTATTTTTGGGCCTTTTCTTGGTGTTTTGGGCCTTTTTTTTTCTCCAAAAATAAAACCCTCTCTTTTAAAAAAACTCCCCCCACAAAAATAATGTTGGAATTCTTGTGTGTACACTGTATGGGACCCCACACAATGTTAGGTCATTCCTGAGAGATCTTGAGTCCTTCAACATTTTATTAACAGTGGAGACAAAAAACAAATTAATATTTGTTAAACTCCATTCTTCATTGAATTAGAGGAATTGTGTTCTAATCAAATGTGAGACAAAACATATTGTTTCCTCACCTCGTCTAGTCTCTTCAGGCTTCCTGGCCCATAAGGCTGCAGTGCACTCTCTCCTCTGGACTCTGTTATTTGCAACTTGTCTGGCTTCTGTCCACAAGCTCCATCCCATCACTTTCCTCTCCTTCTCGACTGTCCTTCTCCGGGTCGTTCTAGGACAACCAACTTTTCTTCTTCCCTCTGCTTTCCTCATCATATCTGTCACACAGTGCTTAATAGTGCTCATGCGCATCACATGACCAATCCACCTCCACCTTCTTTTTATTTCAGAGCTGATTTTGTCATGTTTAGTGATTCTCAGTATTTCATCATTAGATATTACATATGGCCATCTGAACTTCAAAATTCTCCTGTACCATTTGAACATAAATGTATCCAGCTTTTTATTATCTGCTACATTAACTCTCCATGTCTCGCAACCATACAAGAGTACAGACTTAACAAGAGAGTTAAACAGTCGTATTTTTGTATATATTGAGAATGTGCTTGAGTTCCATATCTTATTTAACTTCATAAATGCTACTCTTACTTCAGAGATCCTGCTTTGGATATCTTCCTCACCACCACCACAGCTTACTGTTGCACCAAGGTATATAACATATTGTTTATTAAACCGTTTATCACAATTAATTGTTTTTGTTTTTCAAATATGTTTTTAGACCATTCAGGATTGGAGTTTTGTCTTCTATACGATTTTCAACATCATCTGGGCGTCGCTATTCTTGGAGACGTGGAAGAGACGAGAGTCTGAGCTAGCGTTCCATTGGGGTACCCTTGATACCAAGCATGAACTACTCACAGATCCGCGCCCATTTTACACTGTAAGATCATTTTGTATGTGATGTTTGATTTTCAAATTCTTTAATTTTTTTGTTCCATTGGGGGTACCCTTGATACCAAGCTTAAACTATTCACAGATCCGCGCCCAATTTACACAGTATGATCATTTTGTGTTTGATGCTTAATTTTCAAATTCTTTAATTTTTGCGATGATGTTATTTCTTGCAAAGAGATTTTTTTGGGGGTCTATTTGAAGTAGCTGGTACAACTGTCTACTTATAGATGCAAATTTAAATATTAACATATTATGTTGACTTTCAACAGTTTCTGCACAGATTTGATTTACCAGGTCAAAGATATTAATTGGTTTTAGAAAGATAAGTTAAAGGATTAGTTCAGTGGTCAAGCAAGTCCATTGTATATGAAAGAGGACTTCAAAAGAATCTATATGGTGAAGAAAGCATTGCAAAATCTTATTCCGTTACGGTGATATTCAAGTTAAAGTTTGGTATCATTTCTGTAGAAATAACTGAAATCAGACTAGTTGTGATGTCACAGCCTCAGATCCCTCAAAGTCTTTATGTATTTTAAAGAAAGTTTGTTAAATTCTTTCCCTATTTACATCATTTTTCTTCAAACTTTCTTAAATACCTTTCCTAGATTCAGTTTTACTACTTTTTTGAAATTATCGGATGGGTTTAAAGCCACAAAATTGCAGGACAAAATATGATAGAATACATAAAGACTTTGATTTCTATTTTTCCGTGAAAGTTAAAGTCTCAGGAAAGGAAGCATAAAAGAATCCGATATGCTGCAAATATTCTTTTGAAATGTTTCTGAAATGCTGTTCACAAATGTTTGTTACAATAAGTCAGTGGCGTCACCAGGATTTTGGTCATGGGGTGCAAGTGAGGGGCAATTGTTTTCTTTTCATGAGGCAAAATTCTATAAATCGGACTAAATATGTCACTTTACAACATTTTCTTGGGGGCATGTGGCCCCCATGCTTCCCCCTCCCCCCCACCACTGGTTACAATATGTGGTTCATACATTAAAATAGTCTATCACGATATGTTGATCCAGGTTTTTTTTATATTGTGGAAAAAGCAATATCACTGTATTGCAATTATCGGGATGTGACAGCCAAATTATTTTTGTACTTCTGTGATAAAACCTCATAGCTGTATAATCAATATCCATAGGAATCAACAGTTTAATTTGTAAAATGAAGCAGTTTTTTCCATTTTTACTTATTTCACAGGAAGCTTTTGAACATTAATTAAAAAGGGTTATTGTTGCTTTGAATTTTGCAAGATTCATTTAAAGTGATTATTTCTTGTTTTGAAATAATATATATACTTTACAATTATGTACAAAACAACAGAAAGGATAGCTTTTGTGAATGTGGATCCATTTACAGCATATCTTGATTTAAAACATCTATGACTTTTTTCACTGTTTTTGGCACATTTATGACTTTTTAAACATGACTTTTTCAGGATTTCTTTATATTCTTTTGCAGGGAACTCTTCAATTGAGTCCTGTCTCAGGTCGGATGGAACTATTCTACCCAAATTGGAAAAGGAATCTGTTTCGGTATTTTGTGTCATTGCCTGTCATTGTGCTGTGTATGATTATGACGGGTTTGATCGCCCTGGCGATATTTGAGCTCCAAGAGTGGGTTAACCTCAAGATCGCGGACGGTACCTACCCAAGGCAAGTCTTCAAAGTTGCTGCTGTGTATTTCCCTACAAAGGTTGTTATTGTTGTCAATCAAATAGATTTTAGTAAACTTTATAAGAACATATTGTTTTTTAAGGTACTATCTACCATAACTTTTTTTTTTTTTTAAGTATTAAAAATTGATGAAAAACAGCAAAAACTCTCAATAAGATTTGCAACTTTTTGATTTTTCGGGTCAGAATATGCAAATTCTTTATGCAAATTTGTGATTTATGATTGGGCACATTTCTCTATTTTCTAATGTCCAATCTATTGTGTTTTAATCCTTTACCACAATTCTTAGAAGCATATAGTGGCTTTATAAGCAAGTGGGCCCATCAATCATAATGTGTTTACAAAAACAAGTTATTCACAAAAAGATTCAAATACCCTCGCCACTGATAACTTGCCTTGCTCACGAAAATGTCAGCAAGGCAAGGTATGGGCGTCGAGGAAATATGTATTATTTTGTGATGCCTTGTTTTGTTAGCATTTGATAAATATCTAATGAATTCTGTACTCTTATATTCTCAACTCTCTCTGAATTACTGTAGAACCATATCCACAACATTGCTTTCCATTGTTGTTGTTTTTGTTGTTGTTTTTTTTGTAATTTGATTAAATTTAAGAATTAGTTTTAGGTTAATTGATTTGCCCATTCAAATGTATTATTTTCTTTTGAAAGTTGAGCTCAGAAAATTATAGTGTCTCCTCTGTTAAGCCAAAAGTGAATATTTTCTAAAAATGTATTCTAGCACTGATTTGTATCTGTATTAATTCTACACATTTAAAAAGGCTAATTATATGCCTTCTTATTTCCTTAATACTGATTTTTCCCCTCTGCATATCAGACCAGTTGCATATGCACCTAAAATTTTGCTGGCAGTGTCCACTATCATAAGTGAAAATTTCTTCAAAAAGACTGCAGTGTGGCTGAATGACAAAGAGAACTATAGGCTACAGTCATCTTACGAGAATCATCTGATTGTCAAACTCATATTTGTAAGTCATTTTAAGATTTTTGTAGCACTTTTCATTCTGAATGTGCACATTACTTAACTAAGAAAAATCACAATTATAAGTTGGTGAAGCAATGTTTATATTATGTTAGAAAAAACATCACAGTCATCAGTTTAATACTTTTATTATGCAATATTTCTATTTTTGTGTAAAACTGTTGGATAGGACTAGGTTTAGTAAAGTTTTCTTTAATTGTTTCCAGTGTCACCATTTAAATAATTATTTAAATTTCTGTTAAAAAAGATGAAAATTTATGTAGTTAAAAAAAAAGTGTAAAAAAATTAAAAATTGTTAAATAATTTAAAGATTAAAGATTTTGTATTTTTTCTTTGTAATACAAGGAAAGGAGCAATAAAGATGATGATGAGTCATTTAAAAGGAAATCTCACCAAGATCCTAAATTTCCAAGATCTTTTCCTTGTACTGATGTCTTAACTTTATTCACTCCTTAAAACACTTCCGTTTACTTATCCTTTTGGCACCCATGACACTGACTATCAAAGTGTTGCTAAACTAGCAGACACCAAACCAAGCCAAACCCACCCTGACCAAACCAAACTAAATCCACCCCATGTCATATCAAGATACTAACAGCAAAAGCAGTGGCTTTGATAGAAAAGGAAAAAGAATTTTGTGGTTGTGACTTTCACTGATACATGCTGATTGTAGCGTGCTCATAGTTTATTTTTTGTTCCTTTCTGTGCTCAGGTGCTGTTTGTGAATCATTTCATGTCAATCATGTACATTGCATTTTACCTTCAAGACATGAAGAGGCTGAGAGCGGTAAGTACAAGATGCTTTGTCTTATTAGATTACGTGTAGTGTCTTTTTGACCACAAAAACATTATCACCACTTTTATTGTCGCCATCGTCGTCGCAGCCGCCGCCTCCGCCGCCGCAGCCGCCGCCGCCGCCGCCGCCGCCGCCGCCGCCGCAGCCACTACCATCATCATCATCATCATCACCACCATCACCTTCACCATTATCATCACCATCATCATATCATCATCATCACCACCACCACCATCACCTTTATCATCATCATCACCACCACCACCTTCACCATTATCATCATCATCATCTGTGTCATCATCTGTCATCTTCATCTTGATTTTTTAATTATTACTGTTAACAATGGTCATTACCTCTGCCAGTGAAGTTGGACGGAGGTTATGTATTCGCCTCTGTTTGTTTGTCTGTCTGTTTGTTTGTCATCAAGATATTTCAATAACTAATGATTGAATTTTGATTAAATATGGTGTGTGGTTTTGTTGTGTGGGACTTATTGGAACAGTGGAAGGGCAGAAATGGAGAGGTGGGAATGTTTTAGGATGAGATGTGTCAAGACTTAAATGAAACTTTCCAATGGAATGTGCTGAACAATGAATTCATTCTCTGAATGAAAATCCAAGCAATCCATTATCTGGACTCTAAAGAAAATTAAATTAAGTAGTTGGGTTTAAAAAAACAAAAAAAACAACTAGGCTCAAAATGGAAATGATAGAATCTATATCTTGTCTGAAAGGAACTCAAACAATGTATGCTTAGCCTGAATAAAAATGAAAACAATGATGTGGCCTTGGAAAAAATTAGAAGGTAGATAACCCGGAAATTTTTAGAATGTAGATAGGCAACACTGATTAAATGTGAAGAAATTATTTTGGGATACAGGGGGGGGGGGGCGGTTAACTTAGGAAAATATTAAGCATATTGGAATTGCAAGACAGGCAGAGGTATGCACTACAGAGTGCTAAAATTCTAGTTTTGTTTATGTTTTTAAGTGTGAAATCATCATTATGAAGTATATTAACAAAGTAATTACAATTTTAATCACATGGTGCATTGGTTCCGCTGCGATACCATAAGAACCTATGTAGTCATGCTGTTGTGTGTATGTATGTATGTATGTGTGTCTGTGACAGAAGCTTGTAAACACGATACTCAAGAACCGTGAGGTGCATATATGTCATAATTGGTATATGGATGTGTTGTGTTCTGTAAATGATCCCTATTGTTTTTGGTGCTGATTTCATGAGTATTAATTAGTAGGCGGGGCTAAATGTAAAATTCTGTTAAGCTTGTAAACACAATATCTCAAGAACAGTGAGGAATATTTATGTCATACTTGGTATATGGATGTGTTGTGGACTGTAGATGATCCCTATTGTTTTTGGTGCTGATGTACGTCATAAATATTAATTTGAAGGCTGGGCTGAATGTAAAATTTTGTTAACAAGTTTGTAAACACAAACAGTGAGGTGCATTAATGTCATACGTGGTAAATAAATGTGTTGTGGTCTGCAGCTTATCCCTATTGTTTTTGGTGCTGATGTTATAAATATTAATGAGAAGGCTGGACTAACTGTGAAATTCTGTTTATGTTCATATTTCCACAAACTCACGTCAGATTTATATTAAACTTGGTATGATGCTGTTGATAAAAGCAGGATGATACAGGATCCCCATAGAATGTTGAGTTGTTGACTTCATCATTATTCATGTCTGGCGGAGCTAAATACAATTTGTCATTGGTTGTTGTGATTGTGGCTGTTAGCTTAAGGCAAAAACCTTAACAATTAAACAAGCAACAAAATATACACAAATTACATGTTTCAGTAATGATAAATAAACTAAATGTGTAAGAACACAACATTTAAAGATATACAATAACAACAAATTGCTTTAATCCAAAATTAGCATTGGAACCATGTGTGATTTCTCCCTCGTGTACATATGATTTTGCTTATCCCAGTCATCACAATAATCATTACCAGCATTAGTGAAAATACCAATAATAAAAATGAGGAGTGGAAAAAAGGCATCCTTGAATAAAGCAGTTTTCCATAAATTTTTATAAGGGTTAATCTTGCATCATCATAGCCTGACATGATGAGGAAGAATTTGTTAAATTTATATTCAGAATTATTTATTATAATTTTTATTACCAATGCCCGTCAATGTCATCATATAGTCCTCTTCTTATGCCCATCGCTCCAGGGGCATAAACCGCCAACAAAAGATCTCCATTGATCTCTTTCCCTGACCATCTGCCCAGTATCATTCCAGGTGTGTCGAGATTTCTGTGTGTCTGCCAAGAGGTCGTGTCGCCAGGTGTTTCTTGGTTGGTCCCTTTTTCTCTTGCCATGGGGGTTCCATCTTGTTTTACTGATTCCTAGCAAGATTGTAATTGTGCATTTTTACTGCAACTTGAGCAGTCTTAACAGTCTCGTACATGGTCGTTACATTCCATGTGCATATGTTAAAAGGCACACCTGGTCGACAAAAGAGTATTCGACTTTATGGCTTCCATAGACTCGTGGCTTTCACTACACAGCATCATGCATCCTCCACGAGAGGATCTTTCTTCTTCCAGGGTATACCCTAGTGGTCTCATTTTGATTTCTTGTTGACGTTTCTGTAGCTTGAGGTTTTTGACAGGGATGGGGTGCCAACCCTACGCCCAGCCCTCCTCCTTTCTCAGCGGGCTTGAAAACATAAAATATTTATTCAGTTTTGTATTCCTCTTAAGACTGTAGCTACCTTGTTCATTATGAAACATCTGATTGGAAACATCACGGAGACATTAATTCCGTACATCACTGGACAGCTGAAAGTTGGGCACATTGCTTACAAAGTAGCAAAGGGGAAACTGAAATCTGAGGCAGCCAGACAAAGCAGCAGTGAAGGGAAGGACCATGAAGGGACAGGGGGCAGCGTGGAGGTGTCAGATGAGAAACAATATGAGACTGAGGATGATTTATCAGAGCAGGATGAGTTCACTATCTCTCAAGCTGAAATTGAATCAAAGATGCCTGCTTATGTGGTAATTTTCTTTTCTGAATCAAAGCTTCTTCACCGTGTACATGGTAGTTCTGATATGTTTCTTTGTGTCAGATTATCATCTGCATAGATAGATTATCATCTGCATAGATAGATTATCATCTGCATAGATAGATTATCATCTGCATAGATAGATTATCATCTGCATAGATAGATTATCATCTGCATAGATAGATTATCATCTGCATAGATAGATTATCATCTGCATAGATAGATTATAATCTGCATAGATTATCTTCTGCATAGATTATCATCTGCATAGATTATCATCTGCATAGATTATCATCTGCATAGATTATCATCTGCATAGATTATCATCTGCATAGATTATCATCTGCATAGATTAATATCTGCATAGATTATCATCTGCATAGATTATCATCTGCATAGATTATCATCTGCATAGATTAACATCTGCATAGATTATAATCTGCATAGATTATCATCTGCATAGATTATCATCTGCATAGATTATCATCTGCATAGATTATCATCTGCATAGATTATCATCTGCATAGATTATCATCTGCATAAATTATCATCTGCATAGATTATCATCTGCATAGATTATCATCTGCATAGATTATCATCTGCATAGATTATCATCTGCATAGATTATCATCTGCATAGATTATCATCTGCATAGATTATCATCTGCATAGATTATCATCTGCATACCTGATTTAATTTTAGGATGCTCTCTCCAAATGTATTTCTTGAAATGCAGTAAATTTTATAAATGTTCTATTTTTACCAACAAATTGTTAGAATGAAATATGAATATAAATTAGGAGTAAATAAGTATTTTACGTAGTTAAATAAGCTTTAATCTTTTATCATTCTTCAAACTTGTAACAGATTGAACTTGTGTACCTGTATTGTGAGATAAAGTCCACAACTCTATAAATAAAAATACAGACAAACTGAAAACAGCGTAGATAAATTGAAATTTATGAACAAGAAGTATGAATGTTACATCATTATAACATAGAAATGGAAGTGGATTACATGATGTCCTGAAAAACAAGAAAGAAGTTTCTCTATCAACATGAATATGTAAATGGTTACAAACTTAGAAGCTGTAGAAGCAATCTAAAGGCAGCCTTTCTATGAGATGGCAGTAGTGATCATTTCTGGGTTTTGTACCCTTGTAAGCTGGTCACATAAGAAACTAGAATTTTAGCACTCTGTAGAATTTATAACTCCGCCTGCTTGATAATTCCAACATGCCTAAAAAAGATTAAGTTCCACCCATCCCCAATGCAATCTATCTCAGAAATCCTAGACCCACTAAGTTTTATCCTCAAATCTCTTCCTTCTAATCTCAAATCTCTTCCTCACTTCTAATCTTAAATGCATTTGCATTTGCATTATAGACACTTGAGGGTTATCTACCTTCATTATTTCAGTTTTATTCAGGCTAAGCATTCATTGTTTGAGTTCCTTTCAGGCAGGATTCACATTCCATCCTTTTTCATTCATGTCAAAAGCAATTTTTTTTTTTTTTTGATACCCAACCACAAGATTTTCTTTTCTTTAGAGTTTAGAAAATGGATCTCATCCAAAAACATCCCCTCCCCTCCGTGTGTGCCTTCTCATCTTCCAATATGTCTAAAATTTGTAATCACCTCTTCCTTAAGCAGCAAACACAACACAAAATTTCATTCAAACAAAATTGTCCCGGAATGCTCGTCTTTGACTCCAACATTGAGACGGGATACAAGGGGGCTTAAGAATGTAAGAACGTGACAACTAATTTTGTATAAGATTGTTGCAGGTACATTACACATTACATTAGCAAGTACATTGTAGCAAGTACATTGTAGCAAGTACATTGTAGCAAGTACATTGTAGCAAGTACATTGTAGCAAGTACATTGTAGCAAGTACATTGTAGCAAGTACATTGTAGCAAGTACATTACACACATTACATTAGCAAGTATGTTGTAGCAAGTACATTGTAGCAAGTACATTGTAGCAAGTACATTGTAGCAAGTACATTGTAGCAAGTACATTGTAGCAAGTACATTGTAGCAAGTACATTGTAGCAAGTACATTGTAGCAAGTACATTGTAGCAAGTACATTGTAGCAAGTACATTGTAGCAAGTACATTGTAGCAAGTACATTGTAGCAATTACATTGTAGCAAGTACATTGTAGCAAGTACATTACACATTACATTTAGCAAGTACATTGTAGCAAGTACATTGTAGCAAGTACATTGTAGCAAGTACATTTTAGCAAGTACATTGTAGCAAGTACATTGTAGCAAGTACATTGTAAATTACATTGTAGCAAGTATGTTGTAGCAAGTACATTGTAGCAAGTACATTGTAGCAAGTACATTTTAGCAAGTACATTACATTAGCAAGTATGTTGTAGCAAGTACATTGTAGCAAGTACATTGTAGCAAGTACATTGTAGCAAGTACATTTTAGCAAGTACATTGTAGCAAGTACATTGTAGCAAGTACATTGTAGCAAGTACATCATAGCATGTAGCAAGTACATTGTAGCAAGTACATTGTAGCAAGTACATGTAGCAAGTACATTGTAGCAAGTACATTGTAGCAAGTATATTGTAGCAAGTACATTGTAGCAAGTACATTGTAGCAAGTACATTGTAGCAAGTGCATTGTAGCAAGTGCATTGTAGCAAGTACATTGTAGCAAGTACATTGCAGCAAGTACATGTAGCAAGTACATTGTAGCAAGTACATTGTAGCAAGAACCATGTAGCAAGTACATTGTAGCAAGTACATTGTAGCAAGTACATTGTAGCAAGTACATTGTAGCAAGTGCATTGTAGCAAGTACATTGTAGCAAGTACATTGCAGCAAGTACATGTAGCAAGTACATTGTAGCAAGTACATTATAGCAAGTACATTACACGTAGTACATTATGACAATTGCCCCAACACCCAGCTAAACTTGAACGACTATCAATCAAAATTACCCTACAGGGGATAAATCATCCTCGCCTGCCCACACTCCTTCCTATTGTATAAATGGTCAAAAAAAGTTAAATGAATATTCCTATGGAATTTCTTTTTTATGTATTCGATATAGAAAAACTTAAGAAATAGATTGGTAAAAAGAATCCATGTTGATATCTCATTCCTATAAGAAGTTATTGAACTTGAAAGATTTGTATTGCCTGCATAAAAATGACTTTTGTACTGGGTCTTATTCATTATGATGTCATCACAGCACTTCCTGTACTAATCTTTATGTATTTCTTTGAAAATCAATCGTCAATTTTTCATAATTCAAGTATAAGTTACAAGAACGGATAGTAAAACATTATTGTAAATTTTATTCTACACTATTCTTGATAATGTTTTTAAAAAAAAAAATGGTCCTAATAATTTAGAAAATACCAAATTAATTTTCAAAAAATACATGAAGAATAGTATAGAAATGCTGTGATGACAACATAATGATGATTTAGACTCTGACCAACAATCTGTTTTACGCCAGAAAAGAAAAATCTTTAAAATTCAATAACTTCTTGTAGAAATAAGATATTAACTTGTTTGTTTTTTTCTTCACTTATCTGTTTCTTTTATTGTCCTCTATCAAATATTTTAAAATGAAATTCCATGGGAATATTCCTTTAATTACTACAATTTAGTACAGTTTACTTGTTTATCTTTGTCCAGGACACATTTGATGACTTCTTAGAAATCTTCATCCAGTTTTCCTACATCACCCTCTTCTCATCTGCATTCCCATTGGCTGCGTTCTGGGCACTCATCAGTAACTTCATTGAAATCAGGACCGATGCATTCAAGCTGTGTAGTAGCATGCAAAGACCGTTTGGACAAATAGTTGAGGATATTGGTTCGTGGCAGGTTGGTAGCGTAATATTTGACAGGTTTTTTTTTTTTTTAATAGATTGAACTCATTAACTTTGAAACTTGTCTGCTTATGATCATGTGGAAACCTTTTATTCAAAGGTGTGTTTTCATCAATTTCAGTTTATTTCGATAGACTACAGCAGGAGTATAGGCAAGTTATGGAAAGTCAGTAGGATTCTCATATTGCTTGTTTTATCATGTGTAGATAAGATGTATTCTTGCTTTATTTCTTCTCATGTGTAGGCCACTGGCCTTTACGTAGCAAAGAAATACGCATGATGAAATTCAAAGCTATTAAAAACTGGTCTTCCAACCCCTTCTCATGAAACATCAATTAAAAATGAACACCTCTCAAATCCACTTGATTTTTAGTTGCAAATCCTCTGCTTGAAATCAGCACAATCTCATACTCACTTTTACACAAAAGCTCCATGTATGCAGTAGGATAAGTTGATAAGTGGTCAATTCACATAACACTGTGGCTTTGTGTATGACCTGTCACTGTAGCAGTTGTGGTTTTGTGTTACTGATTTAAGAAAAAGATTTTATATATCGGGGTTGAAAATATAATCTCCCAATCAAAATGTAGAAAATAGTTGGGACTTATGGGGTAAAAGCAATAAATAGCATGATAAGTTCGTAATGGCAATTTTTCCGAGATATATATAAAATGTAAATGAAAACATCTTGGACAGAAAACAACAGCTTAGAAGTTAATATAATATTGTTTTGATAGAGCATATTTTATTAACAGTCCAGGAGATACCCTTAATTGAGTGTTTTGTTTCTTAAATAGCAGGCTGGTAAAAACTTCTTAAAGTTAGTAACAAAAAGTACACATTAAATGTAAGAGACAAATGTGATATTTTAGAAATATATTATAATTGTTTTTGAGTACAAGCTACTATCAAAGTGAATCTATACAGATGATGGCTTTCTAAAACTTAGCGAAACAGAAAATGTCCAAAATTATGTAAAAATTGTTGAAATACTAACCATTTGCTAAAAGGTTGAAATTGAGCTTTCTATATAAACCTTTAGATGTATGGATTTACAGTTCAGTTGCTGTTTCTTTGTTTAAGTCTCACATTCCTTATTTTCCAGCTATACACTCTAGGGTGTGATGTTTGATCTCCTTTACTGGTATCCAACCAGTACTCCACAACTGGTTTATAAACAGCTGTGGTGGCATCTTGATGTAAATACTCTAACGGGGGGTCAGTCAGATGTTATAAACATCATACAAATTAACAAATGATTGGGGTGAATTTCATCAACCAATCATTGCCTGGATGACAGTCAGGATGATGGAATACAAATCAAATTTGTATTACAAGCTTGCAAAGTTTATCCGTGCTTAATTTTTTGAAACGTTTATTTCTTCTTTCACACAGCATGCGATGGAAGCGATTGGAATCTTAGGAGTGATTGTCAACTGTACCTTGTTGGGAGTGTCTGGTGAAATTAAAGACGTATTTCCCAAGCTCACAGCTGTGGGCGTTGTCTTTGTAGTTGTGTTTTTGGAGGTGAGGCATTTCTCTAGCTTTTTTTTTTTAATTTGAGAAAAGTAAACAAGAGTGTGGAATAGAGACCAGTTTAAGGTAAGAAAACTGAGGAGACTTATTGCTAGACATCTGCATCAAAAATTATATTATTTAATTGTATTTGACCTCCAACAGTTCCCAATCCCAACACAACCAGCAATAAGATATCTTATATGAGTTGAATAAAATAGATTTTGGTGCTCATACATCTGTAACGTTCTTAATGTGTCAGTTAAGGAAATATTCCCGTCAATTTTCATTGTCATATATATTATAGAGGACTATTACAAATACAATTTGGTGTAAAAATCATGTTAATATCTTTTTCCATTTAGGAGTTATTGCATTTCTAAAGCTTGCGCGAGTGTGTTGAAAAGTGACCTCACAGTGTAATATGAGATGTCATAAAGACAGATCCAACACAATTCTTATGTATTTTTATCAAATAAAAAAGTTTTTTCTTTTACTTTACAGAGTGCAAGGTCATGAGCAATTAGGCAAAGTACGTTCTTGAAAGTGTATGTTATATCTCCATCTCAATAGATAAACAAAAAATGCTTCCAGTAATTTAGAAAGAGGCAATTGATTTTCAATGAAATAGACAAAAATTTGTCTTGGATTTGCCTTTATGACATCACACTGTACACTGTGAGGTCACTTTTTAACACACTCTCACAATCTTTAGAAATACAATAACTCCAAAATGGAAAAAGATATCAACATGATTTTTACACCAAATTGTTTTTTTTATGGTCTTCTATCATATATATGAAAATGAAAATCTATGGAAATATTCCTTTTAAGTTAAAATCCTTTAGAGCAAATGAAGGCTCATCGATGTCAGTTATACAATTGTGTAAATCGCTTCGATTTATATCATGCATGCCATTAAGTTTTGTGAAATGTAAGGTAAGTTTGGCACATACTATGCTTAGTTATTTCTTTTAACGTTTATCTGTTTATGACGATCCTCGATCCTATTCTTATTTTTATATATGTTGTTGATATTTTTGTACATATTTTGTGAAAAGGGCCCAGTGCACTGATTTAATGAAAATCCATGCGAATATTCCTTTTAAGTTAAAATCCTTCCAAGACAATGAAGGCCCATATATGCCGGTCCTTAACTCCTTGGTGCAAGCATGGAGTTAAATTACTCCCAAATAGTATCTCCATGGTGCAAGCGAATAAGAGTACTTTACCCCTTGGATGGGACACCAGTCCATCGCAGGCTAACTCACCAGCAAACTGGTACTTATTTCACTGCTGACTTGACTGGAGCAATTATAAATGAAATGTCTTGCTTAAGAACACAAAATGGTATACAGAGTGGGAGTTAAAACTGTTGGAGTACCCCACCACCCACCACTCCCCGCCCCCTATGTCAGGTGAGGGTACCAAAATAGCATTTTGTCATTTTTCATATTTGTTATACCTGATTGTTGAGGTTTTGTTTTGTTGGTTTCAGCACATCATCATCTTCCTGAAGGTTGCCATATCGTTTGCCATTCCTGACGTCCCATACTGGGTGTCCACCAAGATTGCAAGACTCGAATTCCAGAGGCGAGAAGCTTTTAAGGTTAGGCTCAATCATCGTACAAGCTGATTTTAGCAGAAAGTGGTTACTTCAGTACCTAGACCAATCAACTGCTGGGGGAATTTTCCCTTTGTTACCCAACCAATCAGCTGCAATTGTTAGAAAAATGTTGTATGACAACAATGCACACACCTATTATCTTCATGTATAACACACGCATGATGAGCATTTTTTTTTCTTATATGCTTTGTGCCATGATACCTTGTTGGAATTGTGCAGACAGCCAAGAATCCCCCAGTATTTGATTGGTCAGTAAGATTCCCCCAATATATGATTGATCCATTATGAGCATGTGGATTTTGGCCATGTGACATTATTTTAATTATTTTATTTTCCGAAAATTGCCAAGATTTGAAAAGCTCTATTATGTACAGTTCTATTCCATGTCATAAGGCCTATTAAAAGTTTTGTATTAATTTCCTAAATACTTTTTTTGTGCTCATTTTTTCTTTTTGTGCTCAGCTTCTTTTTGTAATTGTCAGAAAATAGAAATATGTGTTTGGCAAGGAAAGGCTTTATACCTGATAATAGTCTGGAGATGAAATAACAACAAAAGCCAACCTTTTCTGGTTGATTGAAGTATTTGCATAATTACTGACAAGCCAATTAATTACCACCATGGAGGTCACATCACTAGCATGTATCAGCCTTACTTGTGACGGGTCAAGCTATTACCGGCACGGAGGTGACATCACTAGCATGTATCAGCCTTACTTGTGATGGGTCAAACAATTACCGCCATGAGGTGTCATCACTAGCATGTATCAGCCTTACTTGTGACGGGTCAAGCTATTACCGGCACGGAGGTGACATCACTAGCATGTATCAGCCTTACTTGTGAAGGGTCAAACAATTACCGGCACGGAGGTGACATCACTAGCATGTATCAGTCTTTCTTGTGAAGGGTCAAGCAATTACCGGCATGGAGGTGACATCACTAGCATGTATCAGCCTTACTTGTAATGGGTCAAGCAATTACCGGCACAGAGGTGACATCACTAGCATGTATCAGCCTTGCTTGTGATGGGTCAAGCTATTACCGCCACGGAGGTGACATCACTAGCATGTATCAGCCTTTCTTGTGACGGGTCAAACAATTACCGGCACAGAGGTGTCATCACTAGCATGTATCAGCCTTACTTGTGATGGGTCAAGCAATTATCAGCACAGAGGTGACATCACTAGCATGTATCAGTCTTTCTTGTGACGGGTCAAACAATTACCGGCACAGAGGTGACATCACTAGCATGTATCAGCCTTACTTGTGATGGGTCAAGCAATTACCGCACAGAGGTGACATCACTAGCATGTATCAGCCTTACTTGTAATGGGTCAAGCAATTACCGGCACAGAGGTGTCATCACTAGCATGTATCAGCCTTGCTTGTGACGGGTCAAGCAATTACCGGCACAGAGGTGTCATCACTAGCATGTATCAGCCTTGCTTGTGATGGGTCAAGCAATTACCGGCACAGAGGTGTCATCACTAGCATGTATCAGCCTTGCTTGTGACGGGTCAAGCAATTACCGGCACAGAGGTGTCATCACTAGCATGTATCAGCCTTGCTTGTGATGGGTCAAACAATTACCGGCACAGAGGTGTCATCACTAGCATGTATGAGCCTTACTTGTGACGGGTCAAGCAATTACCGGCACAGAGGTGTCATCACTAGCATGTATCAGCCTTGCTTGTGATGGGTCAAGCAATTACCGGCACAGAGGTGTCATCACTAGCATGTATCAGCCTTACTTGTAATGGGTCAAGCAATTACCGGCACAGAGGTGACATCACTAGCATGTATCAGCCTTGCTTGTGATGGGTCAAGCTATTACCGCCACGGAGGTGACATCACTAGCATGTATCAGCCTTGCTTGTGACG
>JAIGNY010004440.1:110000-115000 GCA_020152595.1 Chiridota heheva
TTATGAAATTCTGTCTTTTGCACATTGAATAACCTTTGATTTCAATTCATTGGCCTGTGGTTACATTCTTTCTTCAATTTACAGATTATTAATCTCTTATTAAAATTAAAGTAGAAACTTTATATTCCTTGTCCTTTATATTTAAGATACAGTAGATGGATTTACTTGACTGTTAGTTGTTATTATACTTCATGTTTATCAAATAACAGTAAAGATAAACTAAATGTGTGCAATATCACAGTGTCAATATTGATATCATATATAATATATCATTCATTGTAATAAATGATATAATCACGTAGAAAGTTACGTTTTTCATTGATTAACAGTTTTTGAAGAAGAGCTCACGCCATGAAAAAGAGCTCACACTTTAAAGAGCTCATGCCATAAAGAGCTCATGCCATAAAGAGCTTATGCCATGTAGAGCTCATGCCATGAAGAGCTCATGCCCTGAGGAGCTCATGCCATAAAGAGCTCATGCCATAAAGAGCTCATGCCATGTAGAGCTCATGCCATAAAGAACTCATGCCATAAAGAGCTCATGCCATGAGGAGCTCATGCCATGTAGAGCTCATGCCATAAAGAGCTCATGCCCCGAGGAGCTCATGCCATGAGGAGCTCATACCATGAAGAGCTTATGCCATGAAGAGCTCATGCCATAAAGAGCTCTACCGTGAAGAGCTCATGCCATAAAGAGCTCATACCGTGAAGAGTGGAAATTTGAACATGATGTTTTAGTTTATCAATAATTAAAACATATCACTAATAATAACTAAAACTCCAGGGCAAAGTAGAAAAATAGGATATACCATACATCAATAAAGGGAATTAAGCAATAGGATATATTGTACATCAATAAAGGGAATCAAGCAGCCTTGCAAAGCTCCTCTTAAAGCATTGCGTAATGATGTCATGTGACATCCAACAGAGAATGGTAAGGTATAGGCATGACAGTGAACCAGTTGACTATTTAACATTTGCATTACATTCATCCTATTTTACCATAAAATCTTATTTTATTTCACCTCAAGAAAACATCCAGCTCAACTGGAAAATGTGCTTAGTAGATCCTTTCCTAATTGTTTAGAGGCTAAGAAATGATACATCTGTTTGGAATTATTTTTTTTGCAGTATGTAGCTGGAAAATGACTGATACTCTTTCCATAATTTGGCATTTGCTTACATTAAATGCACAATTACCTTATTCGCATATGATTTTATTAGTAAGAAAAAATTTTTTCAACTTTTGGCTTTGTGGGGAATATGAAGACACAAGTTATTTTCTTTTCCTCCCACTGTTATTACTCAGACCACCACACCTTTTTTTTAAATCTAATTGCCCTGTTAACAAGAGGACAAAGCCCATGACATAAGCTCTTGTACAGTACTTCATACGTGGCATATATATTCTTTTTATGGAATTGGTTTCTTTTAAATTAATATCTATGGGAAACATTTGTTTGAGGGTTTTGGTTAGTTGGGATTGGAGTAGTGTTTCTAAGATGTGTTCTTTTTATATTTTGATACAAAAGTGGTGCCTAATCTTACAGGGTCTATATATCCTCTACATGGCCTTTACAATTAACAGCTTCTATTTTCAAAATGGATTTCTATTGTTAAAATGGACTGGAATAAAGCCTTCACATTACTATTAAAGCCGTAACACACCGAACGCAACGCGGCGAGCGATATTTCAGATAATCATACAGGAAACAAATATTGGAAGATGCTTTGACTTTTTGCTTACACACGATAAAGTTTATAATAAAGGCTTTCTGTTGATACTGGAAAATTTGCTAGAAATGCATTTTTGTTTAAACTGTAGAGATATTCCCTTTAGTGGGGTGCGATTTTCTGTCATGACTCGAATTTTGCTATAATGGGTGTAGAAATGCCCTTTCAATCAATTTTCAGTTATCATCTGAATAGCCATACGATGGCGATCCATCTATGAGAACAAGAGGTCAAAATGTTTCTTTTCCTTTCTTTTATTCAAATTTGTTGGAAAAATTGCTCGCCGCGTCACGCTCAGTGTGTCATGGCCTAAATACTCCTTTTTTTGTTATTAATTAACTCTGTACCAGAATAGATAACACAAATTTTGTTTGCTATTTTGGTGCAGAGTTTATTAAGTACCAAAAAATGAGTATAATAGTAATGTGAAGGCTTTATTCCACTCCATTTTGACAATAGAAATCCATTTTGAAAATAGAAGCTGTTAATTTACCTTTACATCTTGGTTTCTACCCCAAATCAAAATTCAATGGGGATGAATTTGCAAAGCATTTCAGCATTTTGTCTTGCAAGTGTTAACGTAATCTTATTCTGCTTGATTTGCTCACTCGAAATACTATAGAATAGATAGTAAAGCGGTCAAAATAAATGCAAAAATGATTTTCAGTAGAAAAATATGTAACCATATTTCTTATTTGTGCAAATTAGTTTCTCAATGTTATTCTGTGTGTATATTTATGTGACAATCTTTATTGGAACTAGATGTGATATTTTCATTTTAAATACAGTATCCAGTTGTTAATTTACTTGTGTCTTTATACTATGTGAATAATGTACTTTATACCAGTTTCATTCAAATTGTACCTTCAGTTCTGTTAAAAAATTTTTTTTGTAAATCTACATTTTTTATTTCAAATTTTAACTCTTTTATTTCTTTACTTTCATTAATTTCTTTTCTGTTTTTTTTTTAAATATGTGCATTACAAAAATAATTGTACTGCTAGATAGATTTATATTGAATGCTGGTGAAAATTAAGTGGAATCTCTTCTCCAAGAGAGCACGTGCTTATCCTTATTAAAATAGTGCTTTAAGTTGGAAATGGTGAAAGGAGTTGCAAACAGTATGTATGATGGTATCAATTTAATATCATAACTTCTCTTGTTTACCATTTGGCTGGGTCATAATGATCAGAGCAGAGGTCAGTTTGGACTGCTGTAATATGTGACAATCAATGTAAAATGTTGTGTACAGTTATCACATTTTTTTTATTAAATAGACCTTATTCTTTCTTTTCCTATACAGAGAATATCTATTGGTACTTTTTCTCCGTTCATGAATGCTATTACTCTCATTCAGGGTTTCATCTAGAAATGGTGCAGCTGGCCGTGCATCTGATGAAAATGGGTGGTTGTCATATGATACGAAGCTTTCAGTTAATTTGTTAATGTAGTTTTGGCTGTGCTTATTTGAAACGGGCGTGCAAAAAATAGCTGCACGGGTCGCTAGATAAAACCATGTTCTCATTGTCAGCATCTGTTAGAGCTGATTTTTATAATTAACTTTGCCATGGATGTATAGCACTTTATATCAAATATAGGATCATGTCAAATATAGGATCGTGTCAAATATAGGATTGTGTCAAATATAGGATCATGTCAAATATAAGAGCATGTCAAATATAGGATCATGTCAAATATATTTATTACCTTTCATATAAAATTATATTGTAGGTACTTTTTGTACGGTTTTATAGGCTATAAACATGTTCATATAGTACTGTTTTTAAGATCTTGCATGATAGTAGATCTTGTTTTATAGAAATGTAAGCTATGACTTTGATCAATTTGAAAAATACTCTTAAATCTTACCAACTCATTATACCTTACTTCGATTCTAATCATATTTTAGATTAATGTACTATGATATTGTTATAAGGGTATCAAGATCTTACCAACTCATTATACTTTACTTCGATTCTAATCATATTTTAGATTAATGTACTATAATATTGTTTTAAGGGTATCAAGATGGTTGCTCAGCCTGGATGCTGTATTGATATAGCACTAACATCATGCTTTTGATCATTCCACAAAGGAAAAGAAGATCGGTCAACTAGCTCTGTATGGTTTTCATACAGTTTTTATCCAAGTATATGATTTAATGACCATGCAAAGTCTTCAAAAGATAATATATTACAGATGAATGACTGACAATTTTGTTTTGAAATTACCTGAATAGGCAATTTGGAATGTGCTCCGATGAATATGAGACTAAGTTCACTCTTAAAGATTCTTTACCCGTTTCTAAATGTTAGCTGTACTTATAAAAGGAAATAGTAAGTGATAAGAGTTATCTCTAAATCTGGCTTCTTTCTTTTTCGTACTTAAAATATATTTTCAGTTTAAAGTATAAAACTTTAACTTTTGAGATTACCCAGTGTAGTACATTTTCTTGCAACTTTAGATCTTTCATATTTTACAGTATTCAGATATTTTTTTCATTTGTTTACTTGTTAGTCTATTCTTTTTAGAATTTATTGTCTTAAAGTTTAAATACATTTTTAATCAGGCCACACCTTTCTCACCCACTCTCACCTACTTTTCGGCTCCTCTGCTTCTCTCTGCCCTACATGTAACACCGATCTCTCAATCAAGCATAGCCTCTTAACCTGTCCCATTTACCTGAACTCCAGATCACACCTTTCCCCCTCCATCTCAATTTCTGATCTTTTCAAGAACAACATTACCTCCAACTTCATCACCTTTCTTTCTCCGCAACAGCAATTTATTCTGTCTGATCTAAACCTCCCTTTCCTTCCCTTCTCTGCCTTACCTTCCCACCTTCCTTTTATGACCTTAACTTCTTTCCTTTATTCACCTTCTGTTCCTCCTTTCCTCTATCCCACCTCTTTCCTCTCTGTTGTAACTCAAACACCTTAGTTTTTTAACACCCTCTTGGCACATTTGACTCTTGACTGTTGTGGTGCCATAAAACCAAACCAAACTATTTAATCAAAGAAGTCATGCTTGGGAAAGATGCAAAATTTCCACACATTGTATTATGCAGACAAACGGAATTTGACTGGGAAATACAGAAGTTGAAATTTATTTTCGTACAAAGGATAATTGATTCGTGTGTTGTCCTTGGAATATAAGATTAATGGTATTTTGGGAACTCCTTTTGAGAACTGCCCATGTCTAGAATTGGTTGTGAGTTCCAGAGGACTGAGGTATTGAATAGAGAAACACAACATGTACATGTAAAA
>JAIGNY010004440.1:120000-247666 GCA_020152595.1 Chiridota heheva
CTAAGATTACCAACTCAAGTAAAAGGATAATTGGTAGCTCACATTTGTAGGGGAATTTCTGGCACATTCCTTTCCCAAAGTTTCGGAATTGCTGTTCTGTTTTATATAGTCAGTGGCCAGGCAATAGTCTGAGAAAGGTAGGTAAACACAGTTGATTTGGGGGGGACCTTGACATTGCAATATGTTTACTATGGGGCCCCAAGTGACAAATTTCCTTTAGAGCCCTCATCACTCTATTTGCCCCACTGTTTATAGTATCTACAATTATTTACCAATATACTTGCACTGGTTTCCCCTTTTATTGCTGAGAAACAAACCATCCCATTTGGAAGGTTTTTGAAAAATGGCAGGAACAGCAGTGACAGTTGAACATGTATTTTGAGGACATTGAACTTCTTAAAGAGTGACTTTCCCGATCCACTCTCTCCATCAATCCCTCATCTCTTCAAATCGTGGTTTTTCATTCCATATTCTCCATCCATGTCACACTGCCTTCATTAATACATCATCTGCTTCCAAGGCTCATCTAATCTGTACCTAATTCATGGGTGGATTTGCCTTCTGAAAGTTTGTGTGGAAGGCAAGGGGAAGGGGGGGAGGGGAATTTACAAAATTAAATGAGCATATTGATAAGTCAGGGGAAAATCAAGCTAAGATGAAACAAATAACTACAAAAATTTTATAAATTCTCCCTCATTTTCATGTCACCTATGTCCTGATCCATGTTAGATCAATGTCTGAACTTTGTATATTTACCTTCCTCTGCCTACACCTTAGAGCTCTTGTCGTATCATCATAGAGTGTTGTTGTTTGACTTACATTTTAACCATTTTCACAACTTTCTAACAGAATTACCAAACACAAAAAGCTACATAGGAGTGCTCATCAATTCGTTTTTACTTCCCCTGCGTTTTGCATTAAAAGACAGTGATCAAGATTTACAAACCATGTTACAAACCAAGAAGAAGGCGTCCCCCAAGGCAGCATCCTCTCTCCCACTCTCTTCAACCTGAGCATCAATAACATCGCGGACAACCTTGGCCCCGACATCAAGCGTACCCTCTACGTGGATGACTTCACCATCTTCTACTCTTCCCCTAGCTTTCCTCTTGTTGGAAATAGACTCCAATTCAGCCTCAACCAGCTGTAAATCTGGTGCAACAATAACGGTTTTAAATTCTCCAAAGACAAGACAGTCTGCATGCACTTCTGTCATTTCAACAACCTCCACCCCAACCCGAACTTTGTGCTCAATGGCAATCGCATCCCTAAAGTTGAACACACAAAGTTCCTGGGTCTAACTCTAGACCCCAAGCTCCCCTACAAGCAACACATTACCAAGTTGAAACTAAAATGCATCTCAACATCCTCCAACTCCTCTCCAACACCACTTGGGGTGCAAACCGCTATGCTCCCCTCAAAGTTGTCAGGCTCACCATTCGTGCAAAGCTTGACTACGGCAATATTGTCTACAGTGTCGCTCACAACTCATACCTCAACCACATCTACACCATCCAAAATGAAGCCCTCAGGCTTTGTCTAGGTGCCTACAGGGCCTCCCCAATCACCAGTCTTCATGTTGAAGCCAACGAACCCCCTTTCTACTTAGATGAAAAAAGCTTAGCCTCTCCTATGCTTTTAGAGTCCTCACCAACACCCAGAACCCTGGTTACAACCTCATTAGGTACCCCAAATTCTCCACCCGCTTGGATAGGACTAAAACCCTTATCAAACAAACAATCAAAAGAGCCATAGTGACTGACATTCCTTACACCCAGATGTGCAGAGCTTGCAACGAACTAGAGGGAGCTTGCAACGAACTAGAGGGAGCTTGCAACGAACTAGAGGGAGCTTGCAACGAACTAGAGGGAGCTTGCAACGAACTAGAGGAAGCTTGCAACGAACTGGAGGGAGCTTGCAACGAAGTAGAGGGAGCTTGCAACGAACTAGAGGGAGCTTGCAATGAACTAGAGGAAGCTTGCAACGAACTAGAGGAAGCTTGCAACGAACTGGAGGGAGCTTGCAACGAAGTAGAGGGAGCTTGCAACGAACTAGAGGGAGCTTGCAACGAACTAGAAGGGGCTTGCAACGAAGTGGAGGGAGCTTACAAGGAACTAGAGGGAGCTTGCAACGAACTAGAGGGAGCTTGCAACGAACTAGAGGAAGCTTGCAACGAACTGGAGGGAGCTTGCAACGAAGTAGAGGGAGCTTGCAACGAAGTAGAGGGAGCTTGCAACGAACTAGAAGGGGCTTGCAACGAAGTGGAGGGAGCTTACAAGGAACTAGAGGGAGCTTGCAACGAACTAGAGGGAGCTTGCAACGAACTAGAGGGAGCTTGCAACGAACTAGAGGGAGCTTGCAACGAACTAGAGGGAGCTTGCAACGAACTAGAGGAAGCTTGCAACGAACTGGAGGGAGCTTGCAACGAAGTAGAGGGAGCTTACAACGAACTAGAGGGAGCTTGCAACGAACTAGAGGGAGCTTGCAACGAACTAAATGGAGCTTGCAACGAACTAAATGGAGCTTGCAACGAACTACATGGAGCTTGCAACGAACTAAATGGAGCTTGCAACGAACTAGAGGGAGCTTGCAACGAACTGAAGGGGAGCTCTCCGAGATTGTAACGCTCATGAACTGATGAATGATTTCTTATTATTATAACCCCCCACCACCACCACCCACCCCCCCCCCCCCCTTCCTTTGCAGGAAAGTATTAGTTTCTTTTCTTCTGGATATCCAGCAATGTTGGCATCCCTTGCAATGACAGAGCTGATGCAGCTGCTAAGCTTGCCCTTAATCTCCCCCTACTCACCTTTCCCAAAACCCTTCCTCACATCAAACCGCTTATTGCTTCCCTTGTTCGTTAACCGCTGGCAAACGTCATGGGACTCCCAAATTGATAACAAAGAACACGTCATTCAGCCCACCATTCTGATCAAACCCACCATCCACCATCTCCCCCGTGTCAACAACGTCCACATTACCCGCCTTAGAATAGGTCACACCCACCTCGTTGTTGGCCCTCAACCCCTCTGCAACAATTGTCATTGCACCCTCGCAGTCCACCACGTCCTCCTTGCCTGCCCCCTGTACAACCTTCCCAGAGCTTCCCTCGCCCCCCACAACTCAATAGCCGAGCTCTTCCAGAAAAACCCTCCGGATAAAATTTTCTCCTTCCTTCATTAATGCTTCCCTCTACAACCATATTTAGTCCTCCTCTCCCATCCCCTCTCTCTACTTTTGCCCTTTTTTTCACCCATGCACTTCCTCTCTCGATCCCAGCTTTCTTGCTTTTAGTTCCCGTGTTTCTCTCAATCTCCCTCTATTTTCCTTTCTTCCTACCTCTGTAATGATCTAACCTCTCAGGCACAATTTGACCATCGCTTTCGTGGTGCTGTTAAGCCCTCATCAAATAAACATTAAAAAAAAAAAACATGATTAAATGCTCAAAACCGCAAACATAATGTATTTCGCCTGAATATACAATGTGAGTTAATTATGCTAATTCGTAAATGATTGTGCTTGATCTGTTTTGTAGAGAAACGTTCTTTTTTTTTTTTTTTTTTTTCTAAACTGGGGCTCAGTCCCGCGTCACTCCTCTTCCAACTTTATAGACCTTTTCAAACCGAGTTTAGCCGAACGTGAAACGTCAGAGTACTTTAACTAATCAAAGGCTGGAGAAACTTTCCCTTTGTTTCTCAACCAATCAGGTGCAGGTTTGAGGGGGAAAATGTAAGCAGCAATACACGCGCGTATTTCCTTCATGTATAGCGCAGGTGTGATACGTGCGCTTTAGAACATTTTTCCATAAGCTTGGTCAGTACCGTGCGTGAATTGTGCAGACGGCCAAGATTCCCCTAGTATTTTATTGGTCAATAAGATTCCTCCAGTATACGATTTTAGTTTGGTTCATCATGAACACGTGAATCTCGGCCGTGTGACATTATTTAAAATAGTTATCCAGAAATTGCCGATTCAGATTTGAGAAGGTCTATACAGCACCACTTATAGATTATTAGTGATTACTCCCTAGTATTAGTGATCAATCCCTTGTTCGTTTTCGATGCTCATCTAGACATCCAGATGCAGCTCACCTCTCCTTTCAAGTCTGTGCTCCGAGCAGACCTTTTTTTTTTTACATATTGGTGTGCCATTTGGTCCACAAGTCACATCAATTAACCATGTCCCACAACGTATATAAAAATGGTGGCCAATCTGCATATTTGACAAGAGAATAATGAAAAGTAGACAAGCAAAATGAAGAGTAAATAAGGTTCATTAGCAATTTCATATAAATTGAAGAGGAAAATTACCTTCAGGCTGTCAAGGGATGCCTTTATCCAATTATTTGTCATATATTCTTATTATAATAAAAAGTGGAGGATCTCTCTCTCTCCCTCTCTCTATCTCCCTCTCCCTCCCTCTCCCTCTCCTTCCCTCTTTCTCTCCCTTCCTCCCTCCCTCCCTCCCACCCTCCCTCCCCTAACTCTCTCTCTCTCTCTTTCTCTCTCTCGCACCATTGACAATTTAAAGGATTAGTTGAGGGGTCAAGGAAGTCCATCTTGTATGAAAGAGGACCTCAAAAGAAACCTCATGGTGAAGAAGGCGTTCAAAAATCTTATCCGTTAAGGAGATATTTAAGTTTAAAGTTTGGTATCATTATTGTAGAAATGACTGAAACCAGACTAGTTGTGACATCACAGCCTCAGTTTCGTCAAAGTCTTTATTTTTATTGTCATAATTTGTCCTACGATTTTGTGGCTAAAAACCGTTGGACAGTTGGATATGTCAGGAAAGTAGTCAAACTGAATCTTGTAATGGTAATTATAATGTTCCCTGAAGAAATTTCAAATAATGAAAATGTTAAACAAATTTTCGGTAAAATACATTAACAATTGTTAAGATTGTGAGGATGAGAGCGCCAACCTTCCATAGTAGACTTACTACATTAGTCATTTCTACATAGGTAAGACAGAGCTTTAAAGTTGAATATCTCCTTAACGGAATAAGATGTTGAAGTAGTTTCTTCACCATTTTGTTTCTCTTGAAGTCCTCTTTCATTTGAGATAAACTTGTTTGACCACTGAACTAATCCTTTAAAAAAAGCTCTGCCTCCCGGTGGAAAGTAAGTAATGATGGTCCCATGCAAATATTTCATTGCTGCGTCGACTTTAAGTTAAACGAACAAAATTGTTTTGTTTCCAATAGAGTTAATAATGACGGAATCATTGTTAATGGAGCTGCAGTTACATGAAGTTGAACCTGCCGCATTCGTGTGACGAGATTTGCGTCTCCCATTCTGCCATTCCTTATACTTGGTCTGAATATATCCACTATCTGGCTATGTGATGTGTCGTTGCTTTTGCATTCATAAGACATCGCGAGGAACACACACCAAGATAAGGCAGGGTTTTGGCATGAACTGTCTTTCTCCAAATGTAATCGTCAGATCTACCTTCATGGTCTCGTTATAATTAAGAATTTTGAGTCGAACGTTTCCTGCAATTCCATATTATCATATGTTACACACCGGTGCAATGGCTTGTGTTAATCAATTCCCTTCATATTTGGACAATTTCTGACTTGGCGTATAGTCTACGAAACTGGTGATGACGAAACTGGTGATGACGAAACTGGTGATGACGAAACTGGTGATGGCGGAACTGTTGTCAATGCTGTTGAAATGAAAAGATTAAAAAATGTTATTTTCTTCATCAAAGTTTCTTTGGTTTATATTATTATTATTATTATTATTATTATTATTATTATTATTATTATTATTATTATTATTATTATTATTATTATTATTATTATTATTATTATTATTATTATTATTATTATTATTATTATTATTATTATTATTATTATTATTATTATTATTATTATTATTATTATTATTATTATTATTATTATTATTATTATTATTATTATTATTATTATTATTATTATTATTATTATTATTATTATTATTATTATTATTATTATTATTATTATTATTATTATTATTATTATTATTATTATTATTATTATTATTATTATTATTATTATTATTATTATTATTATTATTATTATTATTATTATTATTATTATTATTATTATTATTATTATTATTATTATTATTATTATTATTATTATTATTATTATTATTATTATTATTATTATTATTATTATTATTATTATTATTATTATTATTATTATTATTATTATTATTATTATTATTATTATTATTATTATTATTATTATTGTTGTTGTTGTTGTTGTTGTTGTTATTATTATTATTATTATTATTATTATTATTATTATTATTATTATTATTATTATTATTATTATTATTATTGTCGTCGTCGTCGTCGTCGTCGTCATCGTCGCCATCTTCATCGTCATCGTCATCGTCATCGTCATCATCATCATCATCATCATCATCATCATTATCATTATTATTATTATTATTATTATTATTATTATTATTATTATTATTATTATTATTATTATTATTATTATTATTATTATTATTATTATTATTATTATTTTAGTAGGGAATGAGAGGGACAAGCTAGAGGACAGCTAGTCACTTAAGTTGGTGTTGATCTGTGAATAGTTGAATACCTAATGAGATGTGACTTATGTAGGGCCTACTTCCATTATTTCTAAGGAGAAATGTATCAACAATTGGAGGCATTGAAACAGTCCCAACCTTAGCATTACGTGTACAGATCCTTTAAATCATTGCAAAGGTGTAGGAACCTGGGGCCAGGGAGCCCGTTTCCTTTTCCGAAAAATGACAAAAGTGCCCCTTTTGAAAATGTAAAGTGCCCCTCAATTATTTCTGGCAAAGGTGTAAGAACTGGTGGAATGTGCACACTTCTTTTTTACAAAAACACCCCTTTCAAAATGGAGTGCCCCTTTTACTTTGTTGCTTGGGGTTCACTAATTATCTACAGACTGGGGGGAGGGGCATACGTATATGATTTGGAAAGTTCCCTTTAATGGGTCGTACTCCCCCCCCCCCACTTCCCCCCACACACACACATTTTCGAAAGCTTCCTACACCTGAATCATTGTATAGACTGCACCATACTTGCTATGTGAACAGATCAGGCAAGCTTTCTCTATCTCTCTGGTTGTGAGATTAGACATGTTCCTGACCCAACTGAGCTTTAATCTGTTAAATATGTATTTCAAAATGAGAAATCAGATATATCAAAGTTTTGCTAAAATTAATATCTTTCTCAATGGTTCCGACTTGTCTTAAATATCCAACCACGGACTCAACTTCCCCTACGAAACTGAATTTTTCAAACCTGCGCTGAAGAATTCACTAGAGAAAAACTAACCTATTGGCACATTACAAGTTTCTCCCGTATAACCCTCCGCGCATCTACAGGTGAAGTATCCAAGAAAGTCCTCACAAGAGTTTAGGTCTGGGCATTTTTCCTCCCAGCATTTATCTAAATCTGAAATAGAAAGAAGAAAAAAAACAGAAAATTACGAATTATGAAATAGTTTACCCAGATTTATATACATAAAAGTTAGGTAAAGCAGAACAAGTGGCAAATAAAAAAATAGAGAGCAAAATAAATAGATGGATGAAGAAAAGAAAACTTTTTTTAGAAAGCTAATATGAAGAAAAAAATGTCTAAGAATTAAACAGTATTTAAACATAAATAAGATATTGTCGCTTTTATCTAGACATCTGTCCGCGAGAGACCTTAATTGTAATGAGTACCTGAGTACTGAGATCCATAAAACTAAAGGATTAGTTCAGTGGTCAAGCAAGTTTGTCTTAAAAAAAAAAAAAAAAAAGAGAAACAAAATGGTAAAGAAACAACTTCAATATCTTATTCGGTTAAGGAGATATTCAAGTTTGAGGTCTTATCTATGTAGAAATGACTGGTGTAGTAAATCTACTGATTGGCGTCCTCATCCCTGCTCATACTTACTTTATTACCAATTGTTAACGCACAGATGTATTTCAAAGAAATCTTTTAAAACTTTTTTTACTATTTGAATGATAATCCTCACTATCTTCAGGTGGTTAATTATGATTACCCTTACTAGATTCTATTATACTACTTTCCTGACATATCCAATGGTTTTTAAGCAACAAAATTGCAGAACAAAATAGAATAGAATACATACAGAATTTGAGAAATCTAAGACTGTGATTTCACAACTTGTCGGATTTAAGTTGTTTATAAACTAATAATACAAAATTTTAAAATTGAATATCTCCTTAAAGGAATAAAATATTTGAATTCTTTTTTCACCATTTTGTTTCTTTTAAAGTCCTCTTTTGTGTAAGATGAACTTGCTTGACCTCTGAACTATTCCTTTAAGGATTTTAAATGCAATGGAGGCCGCCATTAACCCGTAATGCACCATGTGTACCGTGTAGACGATGACGTGAACTTCAAATGGTGATAGAAAAGTTAACACGCATTGGCAATTTCAAAATAATGTGAAATAAAACTCTGTACAAAAAGGGAAGCGAAATCTTTTCTTTTGATCTGGAGTTTTTTTCACAACAGTACATTTACAAGTGGATTATTAAACAGATGTTGCCTTGTAATTGCTGTGTGAAAACTATTATCAGCAATAATGGCTATCAATTGGAGAAGGGAAAAAATGGTGTAAACTCTGATATAATCCTTAATCAGTTAATTAGTTTGTTCTATACAGCCCACAAAAGTAAGGAATATTTGGTGATCCTTAGAAATTAAGTTTCCCCCAAACTGACTATAATTTAGACATGTAAATAAGACATGTCTTTCAATTGCACATGTGATGAAGCTTTTTGATTGTAGAATGAATTTCAAAATATATAATGATAATAATAGCGTCCGTACTTCCAGTTTTTTCTACTTCCGATAGTTTTAATATTTATTACGCCCGATATGGTTGACCTGATTCGGAACACTGCAAATCGCTTATGAAAAAATCGCTTGGAAAAAATAAGAAAATAAAAAATACAAAATACAAACTGTCCGTGTGCATCACTTTCCCAACTGGGTTAGGATGATAAGCTAATATATTTTTGACAGGACCTAAAGTGCAAATTTTGACAATCAAACCCATGTGGTAAACACCATTTTAATTCAATTTCCAGATCCTAAACGGATTTGAAAATATCTAGTTTTGTATATATATTTTTTTTTTACTGAAGTTACTCGTTAGTCCTATACTTATATGGAGTGCATGGATAAACGCACCAGTGACTTGTCTAATGGGGGTGGACCATCTAACTCAGGGGAGCGGTGACTTTTGAAAACCTATTACGAAAGAAAAATCGCAATGTATCTGTAAATAAACATTGGATTTTGAGCAGTGGGTAAATCAGAGACTTTGTCTTGGAATGGAAGGGTGCGGTTGCACAGTAAACAAAGGCAGTATTGCGCATGTGTCGTACGCGTAACGGCATAGTGTCCCGTAATATTACCCCATATTTTGTTTAAGCCAAACATATTATTTACTGAAATATCAAATGCATCATGGCAAACAGGGTATAAACAAATCGACAAATTTATCGTTAATTCTGGGCCGAACCTCTTCTATTTTGCACCAAAAATATTTGATTGTTAATCCAAAATGCTAAATTTTCGAACACAATTTACAATTTTAGGCAGCAAATCTTCAAGTTTGAACCAAAAAAACCTTCCCGTTTAGACCAAAATTGGGACGTCTTAATAAGAAAGCTTTTTAAGGGGCTATGCAGACACGCCTCTGCGGTATGTGCACTGCTTCTTTGACCAGTTGACCTTAACTACAATTTTCGAACACAATTTACAATTTTAGGCAGCAAATCTTCAAGTTTTAACCAAAAACCTTCCCTTTTGGACCTAAATTGGGACGTCTTATTTTAGGCGGCTATACAGACATGCCCCCGCAATAAAATCATTGCCACTTTTTCCTTCCCCCTTATACCTGTACAATGTTGCAGATATATTACCACAAAACTTTTCTTCCAAATGGCATACCGTGGCGACATTGAATAGGGGTGGAAGGGGAAAACGTGCCAAGATATGTGTCCCTGATTAAAATCTTGGACAAAAGTGCTTGCCGTTTTTAACCCATTTTTACCCCCCCCCTCCCCTCCCTGCTCCTTGTACTGTTATACCCCCAATGTTCAATATTAAATATGTTACCAGTAGCTTTTCTTTCAAATCGCATACAACAGGGGTGAAAGAGAAAAAGTGCCAAGACTTTTGTTCCTGATTTTAGCTCATGTTAGGCCCTATATCAGCGAAACATAACATTAAAGGAACCACGGGGTTTTAGCTATTAACATTGTGTCCCTTTCCTCACAAACCATGCATGTAGATCAAGCAAGCCTCATGCGCCAGGGCCGTATTTCTCCTTCACAGAAAGTGGCGGCGCCAGAATTTTGTAAAGGGGTTTAAGAGTGGGACAAATTTTTTATGGGGGGGGGGGGGGCAAAAACCTATAAATCTGACAAAACATGTCATTTTACAACATTTTATGGGGGTTTGTGGTGGGACAAAGCGATTGCGTGGGGGAGATTCCACCCCTCCCCCTTCCATTCCCCTCGTAGCGCCGCCACTGTTCACAAATGGGAGGACATGGGGACATACTTTTGCTTCATTGGGCATAGAGGGCAGTGTTTTTCACAACCTTATGTATTTTTTCTGCCGAAATATGAGGGACATGTCCCCTTGTCCCCAAGAATTACAGCCCTGCTCACTACTGTGTCCATATAATGCGCCCCTCTTACAGTCTTAGCAAATCCTAATAATTATGAAATCCATTGCCCATCAGATAAATTATGAACAGATGAATGGCAGAATCATATTCTTATTTTGATCCCTTGTAAAATAATTACCCATGCCATCACAGCGTCAGACCACCCGTTGTAGTTGAAAGTGTCTCATCAGGTTTTCGCAAATTGGTCCTGTGCATGTTTCATTGCTGCAAACTGTCATGTGAGTAACAAAATTTCCGAGGTTAACATTCAACATAGCTTGGATGAATATCAAGTTGATACTTTAAAAAAAAGGGCATTTTATTATTCATAATTTTCTATGCCGGCGGAACGTAGAAAAATTACCTTCCGATATATGGGTAAAAACATTCCCGCTTGCACGCGATTAAATTGCACTGACTGACTGGTGAATTATATTCCGTTGGGCGGTGCCGCTGCCCATCTGAAAATTTCCTTTTTTGGAGGGGGTGGGGGGTAAGAGAATTTGCTGTCTCTTCCTGATGCCCGAGGTTAAAATATAGACACCTTCGCATGAATTTCGCACAGAATATTGATTAATCCAGAACCGACATTCATCAAAATAGGACAGACCAGGGAAAAGCCACTTTCGACCAGCGAATTGCCACTTTAAACCAGGAGAGTGCTATTTTAGACCAGAGAAGTGTTACTTTACAACAGGAAAGTGCCACTTTAGACCAAAAAAGTGTCACTTTAGACCAGGGAAGTGCCACTTTAGACCAGTGAATTGCCACTTTAGACCAGAGAATTGCCACTCTATGCCACGGAAGTGCCATTTTAGACCAGAGAATTACTATTTTAGACTAGGGAAGTGCCGCTTTCGATTAGTGAATTGTCACTTTAGACCAGGAAAATACCATTCTAAACCAATGAATTGCCACTTTATACCAGGGAAGTGCCACTTTAGACCAATGCATTGTCACTCTAGACAAGGGAAAAACCACTTTAGACTAGGAAATTGCCAATTGAGACCAGGCAAACGCCCATCTAAACCAATGAATTGCCACTTCAGCCCAGGAAAGTGTCTTTTTAGATCAGGGAAGTGCTACTTTAGAAGTAACACTTTAGAATAGGGAAGTGCCACTTTATACCAGAGAATTGCCACTTTATACCAGGGAAGTGCCACTTTAGACTAATGAATCACCATTTTAGAACAGTGAATTACCACTTTAGACCAGTGAATTGTCACTTTAGACCAGAGAAGTGCCACTTTAATCCAGTTCATTGTCACTTTAGACCATTGTATTGTCACTTTAGACCAGTGAAGTGCCACTTTAAATCAGGGAATTGCCACTTTAGACCAAAGAATTGCCACTTAAGACCAGGGAAATGCCATTTTAATCTAGTGAATTACCACTTTAGACCAAGGAAGTGCCATTTTAAACCGGTGAATTGCCACTTTAGACCAAGGAACTACCACTTTAGACCAGTGCATTGTCACTTAAGACCAGTGAATTGCCACTTTAGACAAGAGAAGTGTCACTTTTGAAACGGGAAGTGCCATTTTAAACCAGTGAATTTCCACTTTAGATCAGGGATGTGCCATTTTAAACCAGTGCATTGTCACTTTAGACCATTGCATTGTCACTTTAGACCAGGGAAGTGCCACTTTAGATCAGCGAACTGCCACTTTAGACAAGGGAAGTGACACTTTTGATCAGAGAATTGTTATTTTAGCCCAGGAAAGTGTCACTTTAGCAGTTTAGCGCAGGAAAGTGCCACTTTAGACGTGAGAATTGCCACTTAAGACCAGGGAAGTGCCATTTTAAACCGGTGAATTGCCACTTTAGACCAAGGAATTACTACTTAAGACCAAGGAATTGCCACTTCAGACTAAGGGCGTGCCACTTTAGACCAGTGCATTGTCACTTTAGACCAGGGAAGTGCCACATAAGACCAAGGAAGTGCCACTTTAGACCATGGAATTGCCACTTTAGACAAGGAAAGTGCCACTTTTGAAAAGGGAAGTGCCATTTTAGACCAAAGAATTGCCACTTAAGACCAGGAAGGTGCCACTTTAGATCAGGAAATTGCCACTTTAGACCAGAGAATTGCCACTTAAGACCAGGGAAGTGCCACTTGAATCCAGTTCATTGTCACTTTAGACCATTGCATTGTCACTTTAGACCAGGGAAGTGCCACTTTAGAGCAGGAAATTGCCATTTTAGACCAGAGAATTGCCACTTAAGACCAGGGAAGTGCCATTTAATCCAGTGAATTACCACTTTATCCCAGGGAAGTGCCATTTTAAACCAGTGAATTGCCAATTTAGACCAAGGGAGTGCTATTTAAGACCGGGGAATTGCCACTTTAGACTAGGGGCATGCCACTTTAGACCAGCGCATTGTCACTGTAGACCAAGGAAGTGCCATTGAGACCAGGGAATTGCCACTTTAGACTAGGGAAGTGCCACTTGAGACGAGGAAAGTGCCACTTTCTAAATTGGTACTTCTCTATATAGTCTAGGCCTATCAATCTGAGATCAATTTTTTTTCTCGAAAATTGAAACTACCAATGGAAATCATCAGGACTGCAGGAGTAATCTGGTAATCAGGTGATATGGTAATTAGATTATCTGATAACAAGGTAATCTAGTAATCAGGTAATATGGTAATCTGGTAATCAGGTAATCGGTAATCTGATAATCTGCTCATGACCTCATGACAATTTAAAGCAAAAATGAAAGTACAATCATTAATGCGAAGAAAATGTTAATATGAGAATATGAAATGAAACCTATCATATAAGCGTTTGTAGAAGTGTTGTAGGATATATTAAACTTTCTCTTTAAACAATTTCGATAGTTATATGTAGGCCTATTGTCTCTGATAATGAAGGAAAACTAAAATAAATGTCTCATTATTCACGGATCTATTTCTATCTTAATTGATTTATTTTTCTTTTATGATAGTTGATAAATTAACTGTTGAAAAGCCTGACGGCTAACTCCAGCTTTCGACGCTACTTCTTGGTAGGTCTAATGTTTACAGAGCATGTTTACGGAGCAGCAAGCGATGCTTAATCTCATTCAGTATTGTGGGCAAAAGTATAAATAAGATAAGTGTAACAGATTACCATTGAATTACGACCGCTCAACCCTTCTTATAGCTTATGTAGGAATGGTGACCTCTGGGGAGTGGTTAAGAACACCCAAATTTCCAGGTTACAAGAGGAAAAATTGCACTAGTAAATTAGTGACCATTAATCGTTGGTGCTTATATGGAATCTTCAATTTTCGGGAAATCTCCTTAAATTTTCGGGAAATCTCCTTAAATTTTCGGGAAATCTTAAATTTTCGGGAAATCTCCTTTAATTTTGGGAGTTGTTCTTCTTTTTCTGGTTTTTGGGGGAAATTCTATCAAATTTCTGGTATTTTTCGGGAAATTTCAGCAAATTTCTGGTATTTTTGGGAAATTTCAGCAAATTTCTGGTATTTTTCGGAAAATTTCAGCAAATTTCCCTCATTTTCGATGATGATTTACCAAATCTGTTTCAATTTTTTATTGATGTATTCCAAATTTTACCTCCCAACCGGATAGCAAGCAAGTAACCGGGCAGGTCAAATCCTCTAAAAGGGACAGCTTGTCCCCCCCCCCCTTCCCCCCTCTAACACACACACACACGTCCTACGCCTCGGATACTTTACCTTTCATGTCTTTTAGTCCCAGCTTCCAGCACAAAATAGCCGATTAGAACTCCAGTACTAGCTCCAATGATAATAGCTATGATGCTAAGTAAAGACACGGTCAGACAATGTTTTTTCGAATGAGCGATTTTCTTAGATGTAACACCACTCGAATCACTTGCAGTATTTTGAGGTACCGGCATCGGTGGAAGTCGAAGATGTTCGTCGATACCTTCGTACGCTTCTCCAGAATCCGACTGTTTGTCGCTGCTATCCGAGCTATCCTCGACAGTTTTACGAGTTTTTCTGTCTATGCTTCTTGAATACTCAGCTTTCACTTCTAGTGGTATGAACTCTTTTGGATGTTTAGGATACACATTTTTAGCATACGTTTGATTTAGTTTAATTGTTGGTCCTTCGTATGTCCCAGGCAAATTTGTTGAGTACACGGTTTTTGTCTGTTTGTCGGTTTTATCCGGAACCGATGTTTCGGAGTCGGTATATGTTTCAGGCAAACCCTTGGAGTAAACAGTGACTTGCTGTCCAGGAACTTTTACCTTTGTTTTTCCATTCGAAATTTTTTCTGGCAAATGTTTTGAATAAACAGTGTCTTGCTGTCCAGGAACTTTTACCTTTGTTTTTCCATTCGAATAATTTTCTGGCAAATGTTTTGAATAAACAGTATCTTTTCCTCCACTCGCTTTACCGATAGCCTTCTCCTTTCCTGAATATAATTGAGGCATATTTTTGGAGTAAACAGTGCTTTTTCGACCATTTTGTCCAGGCAACTTGGTAGGGGCTCCATCTGAGTATGTTTGCTTTGAGTAAACTGTATCTTTCTGTCTAGAAACCTTTGGAGCAGATTGTGAGTGTGTTGTTGAATTTGGTTGATCGTTAATATCATCATTTTTGCCAATTTCAGAGGTTGTTGGTGTACTATTCACCACTGTACACTCGTCGTTGTTTGGTAATTCTGGTAACTTTCTTTTCCGCTGTGTTAATGATACAGGATCTGTATTATCCTGACCAATCGCAGAATAATTTATATCTTCCATTTCTAAAGCGATATCAAAGAAAACAACAGGACACAAAAGCGCAGGAGGAAACTTTCCAACATTCACGACTTGCACCTTATCTGTCACTTAACAGAAATGTCTTAATTTTATCAACTACTAATGACACGTCTATCGAATAAGGAAATAATGACACTTTACGATTCAAATGTGAACGAACACTTAATATGAAACTAAGTCTGCCTATACGGAGCATCAGAAGTTCAACATTTTATCAGCATCATTATTTAATGAAAAACACAATTGAGATATTTTTACTTTCCATTTGTTTCTATTTTTATATTTTCAGCTTTTAGAATGACCATTTGTTTTATTTGAACGAAATATGAATCGTCTTATGATGTTAGCCTATAAGACACCTGCGTGACGCAGGTCGACAGTTATTTTGAAGGAACTACTTCTCAGGGCCCCAAATGTAGGTTTAAAAATGGGGGCCAGAACCATGATCTGATGATGTTGGCAATTGCCCATTGCGAAAACTGAAGAGGTAACGGCCTATTTTAAAATGATTACTTTGAACATTATTGGGGTTTATGCCCCCAGCAAGGTTTCTCCATTAAAACCCATATTTAAATAAACAGCCCCAGGATAATCATGGCCCCTTTTTTCACCATACTACAATCAGGGGATATTGTCCACCCATCGCTTGCGTTTAACTCCCCCCCCCCCCCTCCTCCCTTTCCGTCCAATACAGGCAAAGAGGGAATTAAAATAAGGACACTTTTTTATGACGTCACCACAACATGGTAAGCAAAATTGGGTAAGCAAAATTGGGCATATGAACCCAGTGGCGGGGCAAAAGGTGTGAAGGGGAGGGGGAGTCCCCAATATGTTTCATTATTAGTGTTATTTTCTCCCTTATTCCAGTGTTTCTCTCTCCACCCCCATCATAAGACTATACAATTTCGCTAAAAGATATCGTAGTACTTTTTGTGTAAGGGTGGGTAAAGCTGTTAGATCAAATAAGAACTTAGAAAAGTTGCCCGTGCGTTTGTTTTAAAGATTGGGACTTTCAGAGTGAAAACAAAAACACTGTAAAATAGCTTTGTTATAATATAATGAGGGGAACACTGAGTAACCAAGAACTTCACTTTCGCTTTGAGAAAACAAATTTCCAGGTTTCTGGAATGGCACTTCTCACCCCATACAAGAGGCATAGGATGCGGGGGACGGGTGGAAACCAGTAAAGTAGCTAAAGAGAGTGGGGCAAGGGGAATTGCCACTGGGCCAGAAATTTCACAAAACTCGGATTCTAATTTTCAGAATAGAAACTCGGTATTTGGTAATCCTGATGAAAGCAATGTCTTAGTAGAATTCAGTTGCAACTGCCCTTTTTTGGGAAAAGGATCACAAAAGTTTGAAATAAGGTATCCTGACTTTTTTCTCAAAATTTCTGAATATTTTGCTCAATATACCCGACATTTTCTTTAAAATTTCTTAATTTTTGCTAAAAATATCCAATTAGTTCTCAAAATTTCTCAAGTATTTGATCAAAGTATCTGACTTTCTGCTCAAAATATCTGACTTTTTGCTCAAAATATCACGTTTTAAAACTGCCCCTGGAGAGGATTTTTCCTTCCTGGTTATAACATTTCTTCCCTGTTGTGGAGGTTGGGATCTGGAGGTAAACTTATGGCATGATAAAACAATGGAGTTGTTAAGACTCCCTGATAAAACACAGTTTCGGATGGCTACTCTGTTTGCAGGAGACTTCCCAATGAGCAACAAAACATAAAACATATTCTACCAGTGGAACTTTTGCATGTACAACCAGGAGTTTTGTATGCTCACTCTGCCCTGAGAGGTGACCCGCTTCCTTTACCCTCTGCCCAATGGGGGATTAGGCTTTTATGGGCCCTAGGCGGAGTCGAGTCTGCATGAAAGGGCCCTTTTGTAAATATACTATACAAATTTAAATGAATTATGAATCCTTAGGACTTTTACTAAAAACCTTGATCTCAACCTAATCTTACTCTTTTTGTATGTTTTGAGTCATGGGACTTACACTGATGTACATCAGATCATTTCAGTCAAGAGTAATAAGATCATTTGCGCAAACTCGACAGTCAGAAAATTATTAATGACTTTGCAGGCCAAAAATGTCGCAAATAGCAATTTGATTATTTTTACTTCTATTTTTCAAAGATGATTGTTAGGGTATGTATCTTATATTTTACACATAATTTTGGTGGGCCCCGTGCAGCCTCTCCGCCCTTGCCCCTGCTTGTCCATGTATGGTGAAGGAAAGAAGTGCCCTACGGCGAAGGAAATGCAGGAATCCTTGCTGAACACTCTTATCCAACGCATAGGTGCAAGGTAGGATTTTTGTCTGGGGGCTAAAAGCTTTACACTTCAACTGCGGCACCTCAATACCCCCTTCCAATGAAATGATAGTTAAATGAAAGTGTTTTACATCATAAGATTAATAACGCCATCAAACATCGAAACTGCCATATGGTCAAATAACAATACACTGACAACGCAAATGACCACAATGTTTCACTTTCAAGCAATATTTAAAGGATTAGTTCAGTGGTCACACATGTTTATCTTATATGAAGAGAACTTCCAAAAAAAACAAAATGGTGAAGAACGCATTCAGAAATCTTATTCCGTTAAGGAGATATTTAAGTTTAAAGTTTGGTATCATTTGTGTAGAAATGACTGAAATCAGATTAGTTGTAATGTCATAGCCACAGATTCCTCAGCCTTTATGTATTCTATTATATTTTTCATGCAGTTTTGTGACTTAAAAACCATGGGACATGCTTGACATGCTTGACCACTGAACTAATCTTTTAATAAAGATTGGTTTGGTTTGTTGATCGTTAACACCGCGACAGTCAATCAAATGTGCCAAGAGGGTGTTAAAAACTAAGGTGCTTGAGTTACGACAGAGAGAAAAGAGAGGTGGGATAGAGGGACGGAGGGAGAGAAGGTGAATAAGAGAAAAAAGTTAAGGTAATTAAAGGTTGATGAGAAAGGTAAGGCAGGGGAGATTCAGATCAGGTGGAATAAACTGCTGTTGTGGAGAAAGGTGATGAAGTTGGAGGTAGGGATGGATGTTCTTGAGAAGATCGAAAATTGAGATGGAGGGGAGAGGTGTGATCTGGAGTTCAGGTATATGGGACAGGTTAAGAGGATATGCTTGATTAAGAGATCGGTGTTGCATGTAGGGCAGAGAGGAGGAGAGAGCCGAAAAGTAGGTGAGAAAGGTGTGGCCGAGGTAGATGCGGGTGATAACAACCTCCTCCCAGGGGTTGCGACTGTGCAGGGGTAGGTTGGTTCTAACTTTGGGTTTGATGGTGTGAAGTTTGTTACTGGTCTCGAGATTCCAGGAGTTTTGCCAGGTCTTACAGAGGTAGCTGGAAGTGGAGAAACTGAGATCCCAGTGCGGGATAGGAAAAGGAGATATGTGATTCGACAGAAGAGTTGTTGGTGGCTCTCTCGTTGCCGGGAATACCGATGTGGCTGGGAATCCAGAAAAAGATAATTTTTTCCCCAAAGGAGGAATGAGCGTGAAGTTTATTGAGGATTTGTAGGATGAGTGGATTCGACAACAGCATGTTGAGGATGCCAGAGAAAACAGAGTTAGAGTCGGAGAAGATGACGAAGCGGGGGCGGAAGAAGAGTTTAACAAAGTTTAAGGCCAGGAGGATGGCCTCTGCTTCAGCAGAGTAGATTGCGGCTCCATCAGGCAACCTTGAGGAGAGGGTGAGGCCAGAACAGGTGGCGGCAGCTGCAGAGGAGAGGGTGAGGCCCGCACAGGTGGCAGCGGCTGCAGAGGAGCCTTCCCGTGTGGAGCCATCAGTGAAGAGGAAAGAGAAGTCGTGATAAAGCAATTCAAATATATTTCATAAATATATATTTCATATAAATATATTTAATAAATACCTATGAATATCATTTTTGCTTTTAGCCACTCCAAACAAAAGTCCCTGCCCCTGGGAGTTTTTTTTTTCTATCTTAAAACATATTCATCTATATCTAATGGCTTTAAATCAAAGCAGAACCTGCAAGGTAGATGATTGATAATAATGATAGGTCTGTAAAATTGTTTAAAGGAGCTGGCGTCCAAAAAGTGAGGGCATATTTAATTTGAGTCTCACACTAAATAAAATACCTTTGCGGTACGGAATATCATAAACAAAAGTAAATCTCCACCCCAGTACTCAAAATTTGTACGTGTTTTTCTATTGACGTTTTAGAATTTGTTCGCTCGCGCACAATGGGTGAAAAATTATGTTAGAAGCAGATTGTGTGATGCGAATTCCATTAATTAAAATATACATAAATTTGCAAAAACTAACACCCTCATTTTATGGCCGACAGCTCCTTTAATATCTTGAGAATAATCATGCCATTGAACATCGAAACTAATAGATGGTCAAGTAAGAAGTCAAAATAAAGTGACCACGCAACTGACCGCAATGTTTCACTTTCAAATGTTATGTCATATAAAATAGAATAAAACATATGTGTATCATTTTTGTCCATGGGAAATTTCATTATCAAATGTGTATTTTTATATTGAAATGTGTACTACATTAATGTGTGCTTTGGGATTGACAATCCTTCCCTTAATAATAATTGTGGCCAAAATGTCATGGAGTTAAGAAGTGTTAACCCCTGTAATCGTTTCTCATGGGTCTGTCTATCTGGTCGAGCTGGTCGTAGGTAGTAGGTTCTAAATATGCATGTTTGATCGAGTTTAGTTCTCATTTTTTTCACTTGTTGTAACGTTAGGAATATGGCCCAGAATATTATCATAATTCATATGCAGTTGAGAAATTAACGTTATGTTAGAAACAATATTGATAGGTATGAAAATTCTTCTATGATGAGAATCATCATTTGAATTGAAATCAGTATTAAATATAAGATTATCCAGCCAACAATATGATCAAACTTTCAAGTTGTTGCAACTGCTAAGGCATTAAATATGATCATATCATAGCATAGCACAGCACAGCAAGGTTTACATCCCGAAAGCATCCAGTGCTGGACATTATATCAAGACGGCCACAGCCTTTGATAACCAGTTGTAAACTCACTGGTTGCAGACCCACCATGACCTCTGCAGCCTTTTGTTTGCTGTTTACAAAACCAAATTATTCATTTAAAGTAGCTTACATCCCATGGGTAATCTGGAATACAAATTAGAACTATTTGTTCCGCCATCTTTGCCTCGTAGTAGACCGGCGCTGCAGCTACACATATAAAACAAATGTACATGCAGTGAGCCAAGTTACTTAACTGATCACTCAGGAAAAAGTTTATGCATATACAAAACAGATTCCTATATTCAACAACTATCACATGACTAGCTCGACCAGATCGATGAGATTTTAAATAGACATACCTTATTGGAACAAAGAAAACCTTACAGGATTACTTCAAAGGTCAAGCAAGTTTATCTTATATGAAGAGAAATTAAATAAAAACAAAATGGTGAAGAAACTATTTCAATATCTTATTCCATTAATGAGATATTAAAACTCAAACTTCTGTCTAATCTGTGTAGAAGTGACTGGCTTAGTAAGTCTACTATTGAAGGTTGGCATCTTCATCCTCAGTTTCTTAACATTTGTTAATGTATTTGAAAAAAAAAAGTCATGTGTTATTTTTCCTCAAGCTTTTTTTTAAGGTGGCAAATTATAATTACCTTACTATACACTTGTTTGATTACTTTCCTAACAAATCCAACGTTTTAGCAGCAAAGTCACAGACAAAATATGATAGAATACTAGGAATTTGGGGATGCGATGTCAAAGCTACTCTTTTTTCAGTCGTTACAACACAAAGAAATCAATGATACAGAACTTTTAAGCTCAAATATTTCCTTAACGGAATAAGAATTTGTACTGCTTTCTTCAACATCTTGTTTCTAGTATACGATGAACTTACTTGACCACTGAAAATAGTAATTCAACTTAACAATGTAACAAACAATATATACATAGTAATACATATTAATTTCAAATCATTCATATTTATTTTTCCTTTCATTAATAATATTTTGTGCACATAATTGTGATATCTAGTTTAAATTCATTTCTGATCTGATTTTATCATGAAACCTGTAAAATTTGAATTACATTCATTTTTCAGGAATGATTTGCCATACTTTTATGGTTATGAAATTTTTAAACAGAGCAAACCAAAGGAATAACCCAAATAGCATCAAATGGCTCTAACTCTTACCCCAAATGGCCTAATGCGGTTTTAAGTCTTGAAGCAAATAGCTTTTGATGTTTCCAACATAGCTTTTGATGGTTCTAACTTTTCCTCATTCAACATTTGTTACTTTCAGTGGGTATGGCAAAAATGTAAAGAACCTAAATAACAGTGACTCGAGTTTTCAAAACAGTCCTGACAAGATTGCTATAACACAAAATTGAATTAAACTTCTGGCTATCTGACTACATCGAAGAATAAATGATCCATTAATTTATCATATTACATCCCACCATAGGCAGGATTTAAGGGTGGCAAAGGGTGCCGCTTTTTTCGAACTGATATCTTTTGTATGTTGAATTTTTGTATCTTAGCGAGTTTTTGTAATTTTGTCCCCCCTCCCCACAAACATACACACACTTTTGATGGGCAAATCCCGCTAATGCATCCCACTTGGCTTGGCAGGTGCAATGGATGCACAACCAGATATATGATATGGTGCGGATAGGATGCTTCGTTAAACAAAATACCCACCCATTACCACTTACTGCATATCTAACGATGTAATATCTCCGTATAATAAACAACACTTAGGCAGAATTAGCCCAAGAATTCATCCCAATACATTCCTAGGTAACCACTTTGTGGTTAATACTATAAATTCAAAAGATTACTTGATAACCAAGGGGTGCTCAACCAGTGCTCACAAAACTCTACACACACATGTACTGAGTTATCATGGACCACACATAATATCCTACATTGCAGGGCAAGCATTACTTCACAGTTCATACAAGTTCAACAAAGGATCAGTGACATAGAATCTTAAAAAAAAAAAACTCATTAAAAGAAAGAAAAACAAATGTGGATAATATTCATAAATTAAGGAACGAAATTTACATAGCAAAAAAAAAAAAACTAAATTACAATTCAGTTTACAAAATCAGGTATAGCTCCTTGCAACATAACAATCTATTGTGTTTTCCCATTATTTCAATCCCCATTATCATTACTTCATTCCCCATTATCATTACTTCATTCCCCATTATCATTACTTCATTCCCCATTATCATTACTTCATTCCCCATTATCATTACTTCATTCCCCATTATCATTACTTCATTCCCCATTATCATTACTTCATTCCCCATTATCATTACTTCATTCCCCATTATCATTACTTCATTCCCCATTATCATTACTTCATTCCCCATTATCATTACTTTATTCCCCATTATCATTACTTCATTCCCATTATCATTACTTCATTCCCCATTATCATTACTTCATTCCCCATTATCATTACTTCATTCCCCATTATCATTACTTCATTCCCATTTTCATTACTTCATTCCCCATTATCATTACTTCATTCCCCATTATCATTACTTCATTCCCCATTATCATTACTTCATTCCCATTATCATTACTTCATTCCCCATTATCATTACTTCATTCCCATTATCATTACTTCATTCCCCATTATCATTACTTCATTCCCATTATCATTACTTCATTCCCCATTTTCATTACTTCATTCCCCATTATCATTACTTCATTCCCCATTATCATTACTTTATTCCCCATTTTCATTACTTTATTCCCCATTATCATTACTTCATTCCCCATTATCATTACTTTATTCCCATTTTCATTACTTTATTCCCCATTATCATTACTTCATTCCCCATTATCATTACTTCATTCCCCATTATCATTACTTCATTCCCATTATCATTACTTCATTCCCATTATCATTACTTTATTCCCATTTTCATTACTTCATTCCCATTATCATTACTTAAATCTCATTATCATTACTATATTCCCATTATCATTACTTCATTCCCATTATCATTACTATATTCCCCATTATCATTACTTCATTCCCCATTATCATTACTTTATTCCCCATTATCATTACTTTATTCCCCATTATCATTACTTCATTCCCATTATCATTACTTCATTCCCATTATCATTACTTTATTCCCCATTTTCATTACTTCATTCCCATTATCATTACTTAAATCTCATTATCATTACTATATTCCCTATTATCATTACTTCATTCCCCATTATCATTACTTCATTCCCCATTATCATTACTTCATTCCCATTATCATTACTTCATTCCCATTATCATTACTTTATTCCCCATTTTCATTACTTCATTCCCCATTATCATTACTTCAATCCCCATTATCATTACTTCATTCCCCATTATCATTACTTCTATCCCCATTATCATTACTTCATTCCACATTATCATTAATTCAATCCCCATTATCATTACTTCATTCCCCATTATCGTTACTTCATTCCCCATTATCATTACTTCAATCCCCATGATCATTATTCCAATCCCCATTATCATTACTTCATTCCCCATTATCATTATTTTAATCCTCATTATCATTACTTTAATCCCCATTATCATTACTTTCAGCTATGGCAATTTTGTAACTAGTACCTTTTCAAAGAACAGTCAAAACAAAAATATGCAAGTGTGAAGCTCAAGTAAATAGTTTAAAGGGGCACCGGCTAAAATCTGATGGCGCATTTTTCTGGAATCTCTACAATATCTAAATACACTTTTCTTACATGTGATGGTATTGATAACCTTAGTAGACATGATCGCTAATACATAACCTCTCCTACAGTATCTCCTACAGTGCAGTGGTCACACAAGAAAATGAAAATCAACACCGACGCCCTCAACATTTGCCTAATGTAACCACACAAACATTAAGCTGAACAACTTATTTCAACATGTTTTGCTAAATTTCCTGTCCCAATTTTTTTTTTTTTTTTTTTACGGTAAAAATGGTCTGATTTTCTCTGGCAAAAATTCAGTGTTTTGTGCACAGGATGATAGCAATGCAAAAAATGTTGCAAAAGCTCACGTACAACTTGAAAAAGGGAGGCCAAAACAGGCGCAGATACAACAAAAATCACACTGCGCGTTCCTTCAAAAACGCAACAAATGCATTGTTAGGCACTATCAAAATTTGTTCGAATTTGACTACCTTGACACCCTTCTTCTTTGTTAATATTACTACAAATTGTACGTGTTTGTACATAAGCAACAGGCACATAGGACACACAATGGTGCGTTCATATGCTCAAGGCTGCACAGAGAATTCAGATACGCACTTAAAATATGTCAATAATTTCTTTATGCAAGCGTCATATCTTCTTATTGGTTGGAAAAAATGCTTACGTGCTTGCTACATTTTTGTCAAGATGCTCGCAGAAAATGAGTTGAAACTTTATTTTTGAATAAAAAATGTGTATCCTTTTAAGATAGTAATTGAGTTATTATGATATTCACAATGTGTAAAACAAATTCAAGTTTCTGTGTGCTGATTTTCAGGTTAAAACAAGCAAGTTTCCATATCGGAAATCACGTTGCTCAAAAATTCTGGGCAACTTTTTTGAAAATACATTGAAGCCCATTGACTTTGCTTAAGTGTGTACATTTTTTATGTATGTAATCGTTAATACTCTAAATCAGAGATTTAGAGCGAATGAGTTGGAGTATCAAGATTTGTACTATGATAACCTTTAATATATTTGTTCAAACAACCCTTATAATTTTCCACTGAAAGCTTCATTCATATTTTCCATGATAAAAGTATTAAAATGAGACCCATGTAATTTCAAAATTTGTATTAGCAAAACCAACACCCTCTTCTTTTCAACAGAGAGCCTCTTTAAACTTAAAAGTCACCCTTACCGAATAACCCTTTACAGAGGAAAGAATGTTAATGTAAGTATCGTTGTTGATGGCTCCAAAGATTATACAAGCACAGAAAAAAATGCAAAGGAAGGAATAAACGAGCCAGAAAATGAACCATATAAATGTAGCTCGTAAGTCCACAGGACGGCTTAGAACTCTAGCTTATATGATGCATGTACATGCTTAGTACAGAATATTCCTGACATCTTAGCCAGGTTTGACTGAAACTTCATACTGACATTTTAGTTCAATAATTTTAGTTGTTGCCCTTTTATAGGAGCACTAGATTGAAAAGTGAGGGCTCTTGTGTTTGCAAATTCACAGATATATCATCCACAAAAGATTAATAAACTTCATGCCTCCATAACCCACAGACAACTTCAGGGCAAAGGTTACTTGAATATTTATATTAACTTAAAAACAAATTTATTTATGTTTTTTTGGAGGGGGCCTAAAAATATGCCCTTTTTTTTTCTTTCCGGGGGCCTCAAAAAAATACGCCCTAAATTTTTAGGGGGAAGGGGGAGGACCCCTAAAAAAACGCCCTCACTTTTCGGTCTGATGCTCCTTTTAACTCAGTATATCCAAAATGCTATAAGACCTTTGAATACATATCTCACCATTCACTTCTATCATTAATGAGTATCACTGCTTAACCACTCAACACATCCATTATCATCTATGTGGGTAACAAATATGCAAATCTTTTTCAAACTGGTTTAAGAGAGTTAATCTCACAACACTTTGGAAAACAGTGCCCTTACTCAAAGACCACATCGAGTATGCTATACTAGGTTATGTTAAAGGTACATGGACAGGTAGAGATTTTTAACCCATATGAAAGAGAAAACTCCTGAGCAGAACAGTTTTTAAGCAATCACAGTAGCACTAATAGTTAGTTGTTAAGTTATGACAAATCATAGCTTTGTAACAAGCTTTTAACAATTTTCAGCATGTACAAAAGTGCTGATGTACGAACAGGAACACAGCTACAATCCTTTAATGTAATCTTTATATTTCTTTCCCAAATTTCAAATGTTCTCAATTTGTGTGCTACTGCTAAATCTGGTCAAGGTTTACAAAAGTACCCATTTTCAATTCACTACTGCCAACTTCGCTCCTTCAAAATTTTGGGTAAAAAGACTGAATAGCAATTTTCTAGTTGTCCCACTCAGATCACAAAACACTGCAATTTAGGCTAATTAGGTATCTTATGTTTTAAAATGCTGTAAAATGGGCAATTTTGTACCACTTTTGATGGCACTTTTTGCTGTTTGCATGGTTTTTAGTATATTTTAAACCTTTTGACCTCATGTTGTTGCTACCTGTCCATATGCCTTTAATATCTATCATACAGCCATTCAAGTGTACAAATTGTGACAAATATTTTCATTGAACACAAAAGCACAGAAGCCTCATGTCTATCAGCAGACTGAACGTAATAAGACAGCATCCAAATTGAAAGAAGAAGAAAAAACTAGATACTAAATAATTATGAATGAAAACTCTAGAATATACTATAACCTTGACATGAGAAAACACTAGCTGAGGGTTAACTGGGCAAACCCAATGAGAAAACCCTAGCAAAGGGTTAACTGGGCAAACCCAATGAGAAAACACTAGCTGAGGGTTAACTGGGAAAACCCAATGAGAAAACCCTAGCTGAGGGTTAACTGGGCAAACCCAATGAGAAAACACTAGCAAAGGGTTAACTGGGCAAACCCAATGAGAAAACACTAGCTGAGGGTTAACTGGGAAAACCCAATGAAAAAACACTAGCTGAGGGTTAACTGGGCAAATCCAATGAGAAAACCCTAGCTGAGGGTTAACTGGGCAAATCCAATGAGAAAACACTAGCTGAGGGTTAACTGGGCAAATCCAATGAAAAAACACTAGCTGAGGGTTAACTGGGCAAACCCAATGAGAAAACACTAGCTGAGGGTTAACTGGGCAAACCCAATGAGAAAACACTAGCTGAGGGTTAACTGGGCAAATCCAATGAGAAAACACTAGTTGAGGGTTAACTGGGCAAACCCAATCAGAGCTTGCTCATTTGGAACTTCATTTGAATTACATCCAGAATGCTGAAGAAAAGGAAATAAGAAATCTTGTTAAAAAGGGAATGAAAATATAGGTCATGCTAAGCAAATTTTCTGTAACAATGTCAAGTAATCAATCATAGAAATATGCTTCTACAGGAGACTTCACAAAACAGTTAAACGGATCTTCCAACATAGCAAATGAAAACAAGATGTGCTATAAGTGTTTTTGTACTTGATAACACATAAAACAATCATCATGCACTTGGTATCAATAAACATTTGTGCAAAAAATTATTTGAACAAACTTGAGTAGTAGCTTGGAGATTCCTGTTTAGCTTTGGTCTGTTAAAGGATTAGCTCAGGGGTCATGCAAGTCTATCTTATATGAAAGAAGACTTAAAAACAGACAACATGATTAAAAAAACATTCAAAAATCTTATTCCGTTAAGGAGATATTCAAGTTTAAAGTTTTGTATTATTTGTGTAGAACAACTCAAATCAGACTAGTTGTGACGTCACAGCCTCAGATTTCTCAGTCTTTATGTATTCTATCATATTTTGTCCTGCAATTCTGTGGCTTAAAAACCACAGGATATGTCAAAAAGTAGTAAAACTGAAACTAGGAAGGGTATTTATAATATACCACCTGAGGAAAGTTTTGAGGATAAATAAATAGTGAAAAAATTAAATAAACTTTCTTTAAAATACATAAAGACTTTGTGGAATTTGAGGCAGTGACATCACAACTAGTCTAATTTCAGTTGTTTCTACAGAAATGATATCAAACTTTAAACTTGAATATCTCCTTAACGGAAAATGATTTTTAAATGCTTTCTTCATTCTTTTCTTTTTTACGTCCTCTGTCATAAAAGATGAACATGCTTGACCACTGAACCAATCCTTTACTGTGTAGAGCCATTTGCTTATATTGCTGAGGAATGATCCAAATTCAGTTATAAATTGCTTGGTTAATAACTATTTAAATCTAAGGGCAGGACGATATGTTCAGCTTTTTCAGTTTCTCGTTAAATTAGTCTTGCTTTACCCTCCACAAAAACCTTGACCGAGGGTGTACTTGTTCTGCTTTTAAAATGAATTGGAGCTTGAATAATTTGACCAGTTCTTTGATCAAGCCTCTTGCTGAGACACATTAACAAAAGAATCAGATTGGTTTGATTTCAACTCACTAAGTTTCCATTCCAAGTCTACTTCATGATCAGATTAACAAAGTAAAAGAGGACAAATGTGTGCACTATATACGGAGTCAGAGAATGTATGTCTCATAGAATCTCTTTTCACTCACTCCCATTCTCGAGGTCGGACATCCAGTAATGTTGTGGTGCACGACGACTTTACAATGCTTTTTTGACGATCTCGAATTTCAGTCAAAGGGGAAACAAACAGTCAGTTATTATTGCAGTCAATGGAAAAAAAACCCTATTTTTTGTCATTTTTCAACAAATACTGGACAGAATTTACTTTTCTTGATAAATGTTGTGTATCAGATAATAGTTTCCAAAAAAATATGAGTACCATTAATTTTCGCTGACTGGCTGGCTGAGGTGACACAACGTATTCATAAATAATATCCTATTGACTGTAATGATCAAGTTTCCCCTCCGACTTAGCAAAACCGTGCTGATCCCGTACACGGTTACGTGAATCCGACCTCGAGAATGAAGAAAATCGAGTAAACCAACAAAACTCACCAATCTGAACACTATAGATTTGTTTTCCTGATTATCAACAACTTTCTGCAAATTAGCTGCAACTATAGAGATGAAAAAAGTACACATACAAAACACTTTAGCATGAAAAACTATCGCCAAAAACTACCTTAACATAAAAACAATTCTTACCTTCATTTTTGAAACATAATAACTAGGTATACAGATAGTGAAGTCTTTCTGCACTAACAACTCTTTTAAAGTTTTCAATTCCAAAATGGTGCGAATGCAGCAGTTATTTTCATCAAATATGATTATAGTATGCGAATACAGAACTTTATTCCCAATCAATGAACAGAACACAGAATGAAGACTTGAATAAAGGTAAAACTTTTCATTGGACAACATTCTATCCAGTATATATCTATTTTGATAATATCAAGTGAAATAATGCTACAGCACTTTTGATTATTTTTCTGACACTTGATATAATAAACATAGTGTTATTCAACTTGAATTCAGACTTTTCATACAACCAGATTTTCTATTCACAACCATCAGTGAAGTTTGTGAACAAATTTTACAAACAATTATCTTCTTTATCACTACTTTATCATGGATTACGCGATGAAGCTCCCGTCTGAAATTAAGAGTAATAAAGAGCAAATCCTCCATCTGTTATCTGTTTATTTTTTTGGTAAACTAGATTTTCTCCCTGAAGTTAATGTGTATGTTGATTGGTAAATAATTAATTATGATTGTCTTGTTGATACAATGGAGCGAAGTGGCCCACTTGATGTAATAGAATTTAATTTGATAGTGATAACATGCTACACATGCTTAACAAGTTTCTTAAATATTACACCTCCGTGGTGTAGTGCTTAGTGCTTTGTCCTCTCACCTACACATCCCGGGTTCGATTCCCTGTGGATCTGGGTCCAGTGAGTTCACAACTGGTTATGAAAGGCCGTGGCCATCTTGATATAATGTCCAGCACTGGATGCTTCTGGGACATTAAACCTCGCTATTTATTTAATCAAGAATACATAATCTACCAAGCAGTTTCTCCATAATAATAAATTGTAATTAAAAATCAGAAGAATAAAGGTACTGTACAATAAAAATAAAGTACTGCTAGGAGAAAAAATAATTTTAAACAATATTCACCAACGATAAGGTCTTGACCGTCCACTAGATCATGTGAGACCAACTCTTGGGAGACCCCGTCCGCCGTGTCCTTGCCGATAGTGAACTCAAACTTGATATCATTAAGCTCCTTTGTTGAATTTCTGAGAAGGGATGAAAAAGGAATGATCACAACACCAGGCATCACTGTTTCGTTATACAAACTACAGGAATTTGTGGTAAATTCACAGATGTAAATGATGTATAAAATAGGAGAATTAAACTTAAATTACATTTTCTAAATTAATTGTTTTTTAAACTTAAATTTGCTATTAAGCACTTCAATAGAATTAGACATCAGTTTTAATACGTATTACAGGAATTTGTGGTAAATTTACAGATGTAAATAATGTACAGAATAAGAGAATTAAACTGAAATTACAATTTTTAAATTAACAAGCATTAAATATCATTTTAAATATTTTCTTCACTGTTTTAAGATCTATGGACAGGTAGTGATAACATTACCTAAATACCTTAAAAATCAGCCCAAAAAGCCCCATTAAAATAGCAAACAATTCACATTAAAATCAGTTCAAAATTGACCATTTTACAGCATTTTGCATCTTGAGGTGTAAACAAAGCATCTTGAGTTGTAAATATGCACAAATATTTGAGCATACCTCAATATTTTGAAATGTAAATTCTTTTATTTTTTTATTTTTATAATGCACCATAATTGCTTCAAGGATGTTATTCTGAAGAAAAAAAACTTGTTTTAGACTTTATCCATAATGACGCAAAGAAGACACAATCTCATGATTTTCAAAGAGTGAGAAGGAAAGAAATATAAAGAATACATTAACATCACAAATTTTACATACGTCAAAAATGCTCCAAACTATAATCAGCCAACACTCAAAACCTACATATCCTATTTTCAAACTTTAAGGACTGCTCAACTGATAGAATCATGATCTTTTCAATAATCAGTAAAATAGACAATTTCTGAAGGTGTCAATCAATTTATACCTAAATTGATTTAATTCTTACTCTACCAGGGGTTTAAAAATGCCAGCCCAATTTTCAAAACTTTTTTCCGATGCATTTTCGACAACTTTCCTTTCATTTTTTTTTCATTACAAGTTTTGTTCAAATGGAAGTTTAGATCTTTTGAGTAATGAAAGCCAAATTAGAAAAAGTTGGACAAAAAATATGCAAATTAAGCAATTTTTGGCTTTGGTCAAAAAAATTATTTAATCTTTGCACGAGTATAATTTACTTGTGAATATTGAAAACAGAGATTTGCGTTACATATTTAGATTCTTTATAAACTTTCCTTTCAATGATGCTAATCTACAATTTTTAGCAAGAAAGGAAAGATAAGAAAAACACTAAAAATGATTTCAGTCAAATGACCCCTGAAAGCTGCAGCAGAAAAATAATTACGCAGTGGTCACGGTGAGACTCGAACCCGGATCGCTCGCGTGCTAGCCGCGTACATTTCTTCTGCACCGCGTAGTCATTCAAATTGGAGAGGTGTAATATATTTCTTATAGGACAGGTTCTAAATAGAAGGGGGTATGCCTTTATTTATATATCAAATGAAAGGAAATTTCAATCGCTTTTTAACAGCGGTTCAACCAAGCATGTGCGATGTACGGTTTAGGTACACAATTTTGTGAAGAAAAAAAAGGGTCAAAAATGGCAAAAATTCATGAAATTTGAAGAAATTTTTCCAGAACAAAAGAATGCAGGTAGGGATTATAAAAATTAGACCAGAAACTAATACTATCATATATTAGGACTTGTGTGTTTGATTTTAAAGCAACTACGTGATCTAGAAGTTATTGTAAGATTTGTAAAAAAATAAAAAAACATTTTTTTTTTTTTTTTTTTTTTTTTTTAGTTTTACCCTTTTTCGATGTTCTTTTTCTCAAAATTCTGTAATATAACCCCTATCACAAAGTTTCATTTTGTGAAAAAAATATCTGAGTACTTTAAAATAATACCAAGATTACTTCTATAAGACTGGTAAATGTTTGTTTGTTTGATGAGGTCTTAACGGCACCACGACAACGAAGGTCAAATTGTGCCTGAGAGGTCAGATCATTTTAGAGGTAGTAAGGAAAGAGACCAGGGAAGAATGAGAGAAATTCAAGAACAAAAGCCAGAAAGCTGTGATCGAGAGAGGAGGTGCATGGGTAAAACTAAAAACAGAGTAGAGAGGGGTGGAAGAGGAGGATTAAATATGATTGTAGAGGGATGCATGCTGGAGGAAGGAGACTATTTTATCTGGAGGATTTTTTTGGAAGAACTCAGCAATTGAGTTGTGGGGAGCAGAGAAGCTCTGGGAAGGTTGTACAGGGGGCAAGCAAGGAGAACGTGATGGATTGTAAGGATGCAGTGGCAATTGTTACAGAGGGGTTGGGGAACCAATAAGGAGGTGGGAGGAGTGAGGTGGGTGTGACCAATTCTAAGACGGGTAATATGAACGTTGTCGATACGAAAGGTTGTTAATGGTGGATTTGATCGATTGTGGGCTGGATAACATGGAGTTTGTTATCAATTTGGAAGTTCCATAAGGTTTGCCAGCGGTCACGAACAAGAGAAGCGATAAGCGGTTTGATGTCAGAGAGGGTTTTGGGAAAAGGGGAAGGGAGGAGGTTAAGGGCAAGCTTAGCGGCTGTATCAGCCCTGTCATTGCCAGGGATGCCAACATGGCTGGGTATCCAGAAGAAAAGAACACTTTTCCTGCAGAGGGTGGGAGAAAAGAGTTTCGGAGGAGGAGGTGGCAGGTGAGGTTATCCCATTTAAGATTGAGTAATGAAGTAAGAACAGCCTTTGAGTCAGAGAAATGGCAAAGTGACTAAGAGGAGAGTACTCAATAAAGTTGAGGGCGAGGAGAATGGCCTTAGCCTCGGCTGAAAAGATGGATGAGTGGTCAGGAAGTCTGCTACTGAGGGTGATGTCTTGGATGATGGCAGCAGCAGCTGTCTTGTTGCCTTCCTTGGAGCCATCAGTATAGATGGAGGTGTAATTTGAGAGTTGGTCTTTGATTTGGTTGTGGAGATTGATGAAGAGATTAGGGGTGAGTTTGAGATTTGTTATAAGTGGAGAGGTCTAGGTGGACAGAAGGAAGAGGGGTGGCCCAAGGCGGAAAAGTGGGCCAGGAATAGGTGCCGAGAGTGGCGGGGTTGATGCCAAGTTGAAAGAGGTCTGATTTAATGCGTAAGCTGAAGGGGGGCGATAGGGTTTTAGTCCTATCAAAGAGGGAGGAGAAATTGGGGTACCTAATGAGGTTGTAAACAGGTAAAGTCCCGATTTTATTTTGAGAAAAAGGTGGTTTAAAAACGACGATACTATCGCCACGTGGTAGAGTGAGGGTTAACTAACAAATTTTCTTTCAATTAAGCTCAAGTTGTTTTTAACAGTCCACAGATCTTAAAGATGTAGTACCAAAATGCACACAACATGGTATCTGGTCAAGACTTCTTACCTTAACCTAAGGACCATGTGTAACGTTGGTGGTGCTTCTTTCCCATCCTCCTCTGAAAGTTTCTTACTTTCTGCTGTGGGAGACAGGTGTTTTGGAGATGGGGCATTAATCGCATCCTGTAAAGAAAAAATGTAAACATGAATGTCATTTCATGTACAGCTTCCCTTGTTATAGTTGAATACAGAGGAAGAGGCTGCATGATTTCCAATTCAACTGTTTGTAAAAGATAATGAAAGTGTGGTGGCAACAATGAATGAAAGTATAGCTGAGATGGCAGAGATATAAGATTAGTGACAAACTAAGAAGTGGCATCGGGGAAGAAGCATGGGTAGACCAAAGACAACATGGAGAAGATCTGTGGAAAAAGAAAGAGAGAGAGACAAGCAGGATGGAGATCTTGGGCTGAGGTAAGGAAAAGGGGTGAAAGATAGGGAAAGATGGAGGAATGATGTCTTGGCCGTATGCACCTTCTGGTATAGAGAGAATGTTATTTTTAGCAATGTAAGTACACCTTCATAGATGCAACAAATACAGAATAACAAATCTGCATAAGATTAAAAGTGTTTGGATAAAATCTCATCGCAAAGTTCACAAATTATACAACTAAAGCTTCATCTTACAGACATAAAATGAAACAAGATAAACAGACAATATAAATCAAAAGATTAAATCATCTTAAAGAAATAGCAATATCCACCAAAATGGATGATATGGCAAGTTGATAAAATGGTATCTTAAATATAAATAGACCACAATGAGAAGATAAAATGATGAGACCAATAATGATCAGAATCTCCAATCAAACAAATGAGACACATTACAAGCCTTTAAGCACTTTGTGAAATAATATTTTATATTATATAAGACCAACTTTCCATGTAAAACATATTGTGAACTTGAAATCACCCCCTCCAAAAAAAAAAAAAAAAAACCTTTGTTATCTATCTTACCCATTTGCATTCTAATCATTTCAGGATTATCTACATTCTGACCAAGTTCATGTCATTGTGTTTAGTTTGATTAAATTGTCTGGAATATTTCAATAATTCCTAACAATTTTACTCCTTAAACATCACCATCACTCCATTTCTGTCTTTTACTGGAATTCCCCCTAAAATATATTATAAAGGGAGGGGGAGGGGGTGGGAATTTACTATTAACAGCTTCTATTTTCAAAATGGATTCCTATTGTTAAAATGGACTGGAATAAAGCCTTTACATTACCACTATACTCCTTTTTTTGGTACTTGATATACTCTGTACTAAAATAGCTACGACAAACTTGTGTTTACTATTCTGGTACAGAGTTTATTAAGTACCAAAAAAAGGAGTATAGTGGTAATGTGAAGGCTTTATTTCAGTCCATTTTGACAATAGGAATTCATTTTGAAAATAACTGTTTATTGCTTACTACATAAGATATTAATTGGTCACACTGATAAATCCCCCTCAAATTTCAATTCATGGTGTGAACCGTGGTAAAGACTCCTCTTTTATCAAAGCATCCAGCATAAAATGTTCTTATTCTTATTTCATATTGTCACATGCTATGGTAATGTTACATTGATAAAGGCGAACTAAGCTTAAGTAAATTGTGCTGTATTCATTTTAACACATTTTATGATCAGTCTCCACCATTTGCAAAATCCTAGTATTGAATTTACTTGAAGTCAAGTACATCTTAAATTGGCAGTATGTATGCTTGAATGTGCTTATGATAATCATATTATTCATGAATTGTAAAACAATAATATCCTGTGTAAAATATACACAAAATTTTTCCGTCTTTGAACAATTATTGGCATCATTAATGTATTGAGCACATAAAGATTAATATTCAATATAATCAGGATTGATTATGTGTATTTTTAGTATCACATGAAAGAGACATTTGATCTTGAGAAACTTGTAACAATGTGGTTCGCAAGTATGTGCCAGTTTTACAATCATTCACTTTTAGGTTAAACAATTGAAAAGTATCCAGGGTATAACATAATACAAATGACTACAAAAATAATAAAAATGCCCAGGGCAGAAATCCAGGGTAATACTGAAACCATGCAATGCTAGTGAGAAAGAAAAAAAATGATCTTGAGAAATTTTAACTATGTGCTTGCAAGTATGTGACAGTTTTATCAATTCACTTTCAAGTTAAACAATTGAAAACTATCCAGGGCATAACTTAACATAGTACAAATGACCACAATAGTAATAAAAATGCCCAGGGCAGAAATCCAGGGTAATACTGAAACCATGTAATGCTAGTGAAAAAAAAGGGGAAAAAAAAGCTTAAATTGATAATACAATTGACAACTCTGTAATTATGGATTATACCCCTCAGCAAATTGGAAATTTTCTTGATTTTCTTGAATACCTTATTTTTGAAAAGGGGAGGCAAACAGAATCACTCTCTTAACAAAGCTCATTTGAAAAATTGTAAATAAACACAACAATCAATAATGACATTCAAAGAGTTGAACATATTTTGAAGTGAGCTGAAAGATCTTTTGCACATAACAAGAAGGAAACTTTGCCCTAACGTTTGATAACAATGGAGACATGAAAGCAACAAATCATCGTTAAGGATTGGGAGAAAGTTTGATTTAGTTTAAAAATTGATTTACTAAATGTCAATCACACTTTTCACCCTAAAAATCTTCCTTCCTTCCAACAACTGCTATCTTAACTATTAATAAACAAAAATTCAATTGTTCAAAGGTTGAATTTTTAACAATTTGTCCAAATACAACAAATTTCACATATTTCACACCTTAAGAGGGCAAATTTTGTTAAAATACAAAAAGAGAATAATTTGGAAATAAACTGAAAAATTGCAAAAAAGTCACATGCGGTTACTGAAATGCCACAAGCACAGAAAAACAGGATGGAGTTCTGCTCAAGGGGTAGGTTCTGTTATGAAGAATCCCCAGCATTTGATTGGTCGATAAGATTCCACCAGTATGTCAGCGGTACATTATGGACACATTAATTTTGGTCATAAGATATCATTTAAATTACTTTTCAGGAAATTGGAAGAAATTAAACTCTTTGAAGAATACATAAAAGGTACACATGACATTCCTCTGTTTTGAGAACAAAGAAGTAAATGCCTTTTTTTGGGTAGTACCAAAAAGAAATTGTGCAAACGGAAAAATTCCCCAGCATTTAATTGGTTGATAAGATTCATCTTGTATGTGATTGGTCCATTATGGTACACATGACATACCTCTGTGCTTTTGGGTATGATTCCCTCTTCAACCATTTTGGACATGTAGTCTTTGGTGACGCGTGGTGACCGTCCCAGGCTGGCCTCTTTACCTTCTGGGCTATTGACATCAAGCTCTTCATCTGACCACTCCCAGTGACCGTCTGCCGTCCTGTGTAGCCGACCGCTTGAACCAGGAACACGCTTGACCTGTGATAAAGAAAAGAAAACCTCTATAACTGGTTGCCATGATAAATCATCACCATCTATATCTGTTCAAATGAAGGATACCATTCAACTGCCACTGGTGTCGTTTTGTCACAGGAATATCATATCTTAGACTGATACACCAAATACAAATAATCATCTTTAATTAGCCGGACTTTGAAAATGAAGCAATTGTTTAATTATCAATTATCAGCTGTTTAGTAACTCTTTATCCTTTTCTGGTCAGGACAAATGGGAATGGTGCTTTTATCTCTCAATATCCCTATAAACCTGCAAGTGTTTCCCTCTGGAACCGGTTCCCTTATAATGACAACTTAAATTTCAGTACATTTTAGAACATAATTCAACCAGACCAATTAACATTTGAGGAATAAATAATTCTATGCTCAAAATTAATTTCACCTTTCTCCAGCAGCAAAGACAAACAATGCCAGCATTGATTACAGTTACTACTTATATTACAAAGGAATGCAATTATATTCTGATGTATGTCACTAAAAATACCATGTAACGCCAGTGGGAGTAGTTGTTATCTTGAAGGAGGCTTGAACAGGTGAAACTGTGTACAGTGTTGTGGTTTGGAAAAAAGAAATATACAACAATTACTTCGACTGGCCCTGGCTTGATTTGAGGGCAGGTTGAGATGTTCCTGGTTTTAAGCAAAGCCATTTCTAATGTAAAATTGTTCATACTTTCAGGAACTTGAACTTCAAGAAAGTGTAAAAAGTACCCTTATTTTTGTCTAAGAATAGAGACTTAACAAACATCAAATCTTATTTGTGTCGAACTCCAGCTTAGCTTGTTAATTGTGAGTCTTCTATTTATAACTGTTAAGAGGTTAGTTGTAGTTACAAATGTTGTAAGAGCCTTTGTATGGATACATACAAACCTGCATAGCAAACACTAACAAAAGGATACACACCCCTAATTGGGGACTCAGGGTGTGCAAAAATGGTAAAGACTACAACAGAAAGCTGTACAATTTTGCATGAGGTTAGTTAACTTGTACCATGCATAGCGGCGTTGCCTAAAAGTATATGCAAGGGATGAAGAGGCGTAGGGGTTGGAGGTATTCTCCCCAGACTCGTCTGATCTTGCAAGTAAAATTCTGCAATCTAAAGTACCATCAAGGTACTTATACAAAACAAAACATTCTGTGATTAATAGATTGTTTAATGCAAAAAACAAAACTGTTAATAAAGTACCATTACGTGCACCAAACATGCTCAAGAATGAAAACTTGTACATGTTTATAATCTCTGTCCCTTTATACTCATAATCCCTCCCCTTTTACAAAGAAACATAGTATCAGGCACAATGACATAAAACCACTTCCAATAAGGAATGTTCTTTACATGTGCACATGTGCACAATGATTTACTAATGTATAAATAAAATATAATCATATTCCATTTTACCTACAATATCATTATCATCCATTATCAATCATCATTATCTTTCATTTACCCTACAATGTCATTATCATCCATTATCAAATATAATTATCATCCATTTTACCCTACAATATCATTATCATCCATTTTACCTTACAATATCATTATCATCCATTTTACCCTACAATAAGAGAGAAAGCTTCTGATTAGTAGGTAACCTTGCTTAATGAAAAATCACGCACATCAATTGAAAGCTGAAACTATCCTGGACCACTCGAAACTGTATTTATTCAAGAAACAGCCTACTAGCAAAACAATTATATTGATTACACACACATCAAATAATGAAATTAACTCGTCAGCTGCCCTTCTTTGACTTCCTGTCTTTCCAGTAATTTCAATTTCACTTTGCTTCTTTTAGTTTACTCATCAAACCTTACAAAAGTAAAAACTCCCATAAAAAAGAAAAAATGAAGGATTTAAAAAACAGGTTTCATAAAGTGAAACTAAAAGTGAATATCTTTCATGAGCTCATAAAGACATTGTCATATTAATACATCTGTATTACAACTGTAGTTTAATTTTGCCAGGCAAAACATAACTATTTTTTGTATAGTGATGATTACACTGTCGTTTAAGTGTTCAAACTCTACTACTATACTCCTTGGAGAGGCTTTGAGTATGAATTTCACTTTAGTCCTGTCTTATTTATGACAAATTTTAAGTTGGAACCAAGACCTGGGGGTTATCAGGGTGAAGTGAGGAGGAAAGGGGGAGGGGGTTGCCCATGAACATTCTACACGCTGCTCAGATCAGCAAAAAGGTGATGGAGCTTTCAAAATCAATTGCCAGATACTTGTTATCATGAAATCTTATAGGAAAAAGCTGAAAAAATGTAAAAGGACTGCTATTTGAAGGTTTTCCTTTTTGAAATATGTTCATCAGTTGGTTAAACTTGGTCACATTTGCCACATCTTTGCATCTCATGTCTGAACTAATTAGTAGGTTTTTGCCCCTTACAGGATGTTCTTTCTTGTAAGATGAGAATCTCAGATAACTAATTAGTAGGTTTTTGCCCCTTACAGGATGTTCTTTCTTGTAAGATGAGAATCTCAGATGACAATTGTTATGCCATCCTGTTCTGGTTTAGGTAACTAAGGCTCAAGTAGCATTTGTAAAATTACCTCAGGAAGTGCGATGATTTGTACGTTTAAAATCATGACAAGTGCTGAGACATGAGGCCAATAATGGTCAACAAACATTGAGTCATGTGCTGTGGCATGAGTGAAGGAGAGTGTCAGTGAGTTGGCTTGGTTGGTGCCTACGGACAACTGTCAACAAATCTCTAAGTGTCTTGGTCATACTTCTCTGGTACCGATTAGGAACCATGTGATAAGATCCACAAACAGACAAACATGAGTGACCAGTGCTTTATTGATTCAATAATTTGTGTTATCAATATAAAGAAAAAATATCTTATTCTATGAAATTCTTGGATCATTGAAAAATATCAGGGCATTCTGCTTGCATCGTAAAAGGACCGAACCAAATTTAGATATTTCTAATCGCATTTGCTTAATTTCAGATTAAATCTGATGTAATGAAAAGTAGACTTGTCAATGATATGATTTTTCTACACAAGTAATCATTTCCTTTTATGATGTACATCAGGAGGCATTGATCCACATAGATTCAGTTAAAAATTTGTAATTGTGTTCAACCCCAAATAATCAAATTCAAATCATCAATGATGTTTTTCTTTCTGTACAAAACATTTAAACATAATAAGACTCACTGTCTACAGGCATTTTTGTCTTACATATAACATATTTAGTTCCTCCTGGCCACATGACATTCCAAGAACATTTAAGATGAAAATAACCCAGGGTCCAGCATGTGTAAAAAATTGTATTCATGTAAAACATTTTCTTTGTTTAAATATCATTAAGTGCAGCAAAAAATGTCAGAGACAATATTCATGCACAGTTCATTTGCTATGTTTATACAGTACATGGCAGACTCGACATATTGAATCATATTAGTTGGTGATACTTTCTTAACCTTTGCACATTTACATTTGATACAGCAGGAAACAAACAAACAATAAACCCTTTTAGAACAATGCACTGTTACTGTTACAAGTGGAGACATCTTGCTTTGTGATGAAAATGTTTTTAACTAAGTAAGCTGGTACTACAGATCGTTGAAGTTATTATTTGATTAAGAAAATGTCATGTTCCACTGATGTAGATTAACAAATCATATATATGACTAAGGTTTATATATCGTCCCTCTTTTCGCGTAGTGGCAATGTCATTTGTGTAGTGACGAATGTCAAAATTGAAATGATTAATTCTGCATATTGAGGAATGTTCAGAAAATTTTGAAGCTTAATGAAATAAAAGTTGATAAACGTTTGTATTAAATATCATTGGAAAAAGAAAATGCTATTTTTTTGACAATTGTGCTTACAATAAAGATATCTTAAGCAATATCTTATTTCATGAAGCTTCAAAGACATTCGTCAGTATGCGAAAATAATAAGTCAGTATTTTGTACAATTTTTGTTTCACCTAAATAAGACATTCGTCAGTATACGGAAAGAGGGACGATATGACCATTGCATCCAAAACTCTGAAAGACATCAATTTTTTTTAGAATATGAAAAAACATCACCTCTCACCGACTCTCCAAGGCTGTCAAAGAAGTTATAAGCAGATAAGGCCTAATGATCCACTCACTACTGTACACTGATATGGTTGGTAGGAGTGGAGGCTCATTTGTTAATGTTTCATGCTTGTATGCGAAGGTTCCGTGTTTGACTCCCATCATGTGTCCTTAAGCAAGACAAGTTATTTCTATTTGCTCCAGTCCACTCAACTGCAAATGAGTACTAGCAATGCTGTTAAGTTAACCTGCAATAATGGGCTGGCATCCTATCCAGGGGAAGTCATGTGCTCTCATCTCCTTACGTCAAGAAAACTGGGATAAGCACCAAGATGGGTCATACTGGTCTGGGTATGCATTTATTTTTGGTTGAGGCAATGAAAGTAAATTTGAAAGTTTTTTGTTTGTTTGATGAGTTTAACGGCACCACAACAGCAAGGGTCAAATTGTGCCTGAGAGGTTAGATCATTCCAGAGGTAGGAAGGACAGTAAACAGGGGGAAATTAAGAGAAACATGAGAACTGAAAGCCAGAAAGCTGGGATCAAAAGAGGAGGTGTATGGGTGGAAAATAATGTAGAGAGAGAGAGGGAGTGGGAAAGGAGGACAAAATATGGTTGTAGAGGGAAGCATGGTGAAGGAAGGAGATAATTTTATCCAGAGGTTTTTTTCTGGAAGAGCTCGGCTACTGAGTTGTGGGCAGCGAGGAAAGCTCTCGGAAGGTTGTACAGGGGACAAGCAAGGAGAATGTGATGGACTGTGAGGGTGCAATGGCAATTGTTGCAGAGGGATGGGGGAAACCAGTCAGGAGGTGGGTTTTTTAATTGAAAATACCAATTTATTTCTATGAAATCATATCACATGTTTTCCTACTAAAACAACTATAGAGCATTTGATGACAAACATCATTCTCACATAAACAAGACTTACTAAAAATATTTCTATAATGAGTTGATATACTGTATGACCTGTATTACATACCTGATATGCTAATGTGACTAACTTTAATAAGCCATATTCTGTCATACAATAGAGATTAAAAACAGTTAAAACGTTATAGGACTGATTTCATAACTTTTTGCTGATACTATTGAAAGTAAATGGGAAAACTGCTGGAAGAGCAAAAAAGCTTTTGTTGGAATGAAAGATGGGACTTTTACTTTGCAAAACCTTGTATCTAATTAAAGCACTAATGTTTTCATTTTAGTTTTGAGATAAAGATAATAATAATATATAGTGTTAACGGACACTGACAGTAAAAGTAGTTTAGTGCCAGGGATGGAGCATTTAGAGCACAAGAAATGAATGATAAATTTTTGTCAAAAACAAGTACAGGTTGTCTTGATTTGGCATAGAAAAAACAACAACATGCGGCTCAGGGGGCAAGTTTCAAGTAGATAGGGGTGATCTAGAGTAGAGAAGGATGAACTATGCAGAATGAAGAGAGGACAACCTAGGGAAGGATGAACTATGCAGAATGGAGAGAAGATAACCTAGGGAAGGATGAACTATGCAGATTGAAGAGAGGACAACCTAGGGAAGGATGAACTATGCAGAATGAAGAAAGGACAACCTAGGGAAGGATGAACTATGCAGAATGAAGAGAGTACAACCTAGGGAAGGATGAACTATGCAGAATGAAGAGAGGACAACCTAGGGAAGGATGAACTATGCAGAATGAAGAGAGGACAACCTAGGGAAGGATGAACTATGCAGAATGAAGAGAGGACAACCTAGGGAAGGATGAACTATGCAGAATGAAGAGAGGACAACCTAGGGAAGGATGAACTATGCAGAATGAAGAAAGGACAACCTAGGGAAGGATGAACTATGCAGAATGAAGAGAGTACAACCTAGGGAAGGATGAACTATGCAGAATGAAGAGAGGACAACCTAGGGAAGGATGAACTATGCAGAATGAAGAGAGGACAACCTAGGGAAGGATAAACTATGCAGAATGAAGAGAGGACAACCTAGGGAAGGATGAACTATGCAGAATGAAGAGAGGACAACCTAGGGAAGGATAAACTATGCAGAATGAAGAGAGTACAACCTAGGGAAGGATGAACTATGCAGAATGAAGAGAGGACAACCTAGGGAAGGATGAACTATGCAGAATGAAGAGAGGACAACCTAGGGAAGGATAAACTATGCAGAATGAAGAGAGGACAACCTAGAGAAGGATGAACTATGCAGAATGAAGAGAGGACAACCTAGGGAAGGATGAACTATGCAGATTGAAGAGAGGACAACCTAGGAGAGGATAAACTATGCTGATTGAGAAGAGGACAACCTAGGGAAAGATGAACTATGCAGATTGAAGAGAGGACAACCTAGGGAAGGATGAACTATGCAGATTGAAGAGAGGACAACCTAGGAGAGGATAAACTATGCAGATTGAAGAAAGGACAACCTAAGGAATGAGGAACTATGCAGATTGAAGAGAGGACAACCTAGGGAAGGATGAACTATGCAGAATGAAGAGAGGACAACCTAGGGAAGGATGAACTATGCAGAATGAAGAGAGGACAACCTAGGGAAGGATGAACTATGCAGAATGAAGAAAGGACAACCTAGGGAAGGATGAACTATGCAGAATGAAGAGAGGACAACCTAGGGAAGGATGAACTATGCAGATTGAAGAGAGGACAACCTAGGGAAGGATGAACTATGCAGAATGAAGAGAGGACAACCTAAGGAAGGATGAACAATGCAGAATGAAGAGAGGACAACCTAGGGAAGGATGAACTATGCAGAATGAAGAGAGGACAATCTTGGGAAGGATGAACTATGCAGAATGAAGAGAGGACAACCTAGGGAAGGATGAACTATGCAGAATGAAGAGAGGACAACCTAGGGAAGGATGAACTATGCAGAATGAAGAGAGGACAATCTAGGGAAGGATGAACTATGCAGAATGAAAAGAGGACAACCTAGAGAAGGATGAACTATGCAGAATGAAGAGAGGACAACCTAGGGAAGGATGAACTATGCAGAATGAAGAGAGGACAACCTAGGGAAGGATGAACTATGCAGAATGAAGAGAGGACAATCTAGGGAAGGATGAACTATGCAGAATGAAGAGAGGACAACCTAGAGAAGGATGAACTATGCAGAATGAAGAGAGGACAACCTAGGGAAGGATGAACTATGCAGAATGAAAAGAGGACAATCTAGGATGGATGAACTATGCAGAATGAAGAGAGGACAACCTAGAGAAGGATAGAATGAAGAAAAGACAACCTAGGGAAGGATGAACTATGCAGAATGAAGAGAGGACAATCTAGAGAAGGATAAACTATGCAGAATGAAGAGAGGACAACCTAGGGAAGGATGAACTATGCAGAATGAAGAGAGGACAACCTAGGGAAGGATGAACGATGCAGAATGAAGAGAGGACAACCTAGGGAAGGATGAACTATGCAGAATGAAGAGAGGACAACCTAGAGAAGGATGAACTATGCAGAATGAAGAGAGGACAACCTAGGGAAGGATGAACTATGCAGATTGAAGAGAGGACAACCTAGAAGAGGATGAACTATGCTGATTGAAAAGAGGACAACCTAGGGAAAGATGAACTATGCAGATTGAGGAGAGGACAACCTAGGGAAGGATGAACTATGCAGATTGAAGAGAGGATAAACTATGCAGATTGAAGAAAGGACAACCTAAGGAATGAGGAACTATGCAGATTGAAGAGAGGACAACCTAGGGAAGGATGAACTATGCAGAATGAAGAGAGGACAACCTAGGGAAGGATGAACTATGCAGAATGAAGAGAGGACAACCTAGGGAAGGATGAACTATGCAGAATGAAGAAAGGACAACCTAGGAAGGATGAACTATGCAGAATGAAGAGAGGACAACCTAGGAAGGATGAACAATGCAGAGATTGAAGAGAGGACAACCTAGGGAAGGATGAACTATGCAGAATGAAGAGAGGACAACCTAGGGAAGGATGAACTATGCAGAATGAAGAGAGGACAATCTTGGGAAGGATGAACTATGCAGAATGAAGAGAGGACAACCTAGGGAAGGATGAACTATGCAGAATGAAAAGAGGACAACCTAGGGAAGGATGAACTATGCAGAATGAAGAGAGGACAATCTAGGAAGGATGAACTATGCAGAATGAAAAGAGGACAACCTAGAGAAGGATGAACTATGCAGAATGAAGAGAGGACAACCTAGGGAAGGATGAACTATGCAGAATGAAGAGAGGACAACCTAGGGAAGGATGAACTATGCAGAATGAAGAGAGGACAATCTAGGGAAGGATGAACTATGCAGAATGAAGAGAGGACAACCTAGAGAAGGATGAACTATGCAGAATGAAGAGAGGACAACCTAGGGAAGGATGAACTATGCAGAATGAAAAGAGGACAATCTAGGATGGATGAACTATGCAGAATGAAGAGAGGACAACCTAGAGAAGGATAGAATGAAGAAAAGACAACCTAGGGAAGGATGAACTATGCAGAATGAAGAGAGGACAATCTAGAGAAGGATAAACTATGCAGAATGAAGAGAAGACAACCTAGGGAAGGATGAACTATGCAGAATGAAGAGAGGACAACCTAGGGAAGGATAAACTATGCAGAATGAAGAGAGGACAACCTAGGGAAGGATGAACTATGCAGAATGAAGAGAGGACAACCTAGGGAAGGATGAACTATGCAGAATGAAGAGAGGACAACCTAGGGAAGGATGAACTATGCAGAATAAAGAGAGGGCAACCTAGAAGAATTTATTTGATATACAGACAGAGGAACCCTATAATTGTGGTAAAAAGATAGGGGTGAGTGGGGAAGTATGTAGTATAGTATAACCTATCCTCAGGCAGGAGAGGAAATAAAGAGAAAGGGGAGGGGTGGGATTAAATGAGACTTTGAGTTGGATATTATCTACTTTACATGGAGACAAGAGTCCCAGTCACTTTGTCAAGAGAGAAAATACACGAGATGAGCAGTTTGAGAATGGAATAAATCAATGGTGGATTGGATGACTCGTATGGTGACCATATCAGCTCTATCAGTACCTGGAATGCACCTGACTATGGAGCAGAATGACGAGGATAATCTTACAGTGGAACAAATAGGAGAAACATTTTGCGAGAATAACGAATGAATGTGAGGTGGGATTGTTCCTCTTCAAGTTGCAATGAAACCCAAGATGGGATTTGAGTTTAGAAAATAGCAAAGTGATTGGTTGAGGAGTAGACAGTATAGTTGAAAGGCAAGAGGATGGTGTTAGCTTTGGATGAGAAGATAAAGGAGTTGAATGGGTAATGGTAGAATCAGCTTTAACTTGTGTGATTATTCATAGTCATCAGTATAAATGGATGTGTAGTTTGTAAGATGCCATTTCATGTTACTGTTGCCACTGATGCATGAGATTTGGATCAAGCTCTGAAACTATAAATATGAGTATACGACAATTATGTTTCTATCATATCCTAAGTACATTGTATACAGAAAAGATATTCCCACTTAGTTCTATTGTATATAGTAAAAAATACTTAATGTCAATGAAGCCAAGAAGTACTGTGTGTACAAACTTACCTACATTATTATAGAATGTCATATCATTTTACCAGTAAAGTCATTGATGTATGATTTTAAAACCTGTATTTGTTGTAATAATATAAGATCAGGTTGTAACTAGCCATCTTTAAAAGATAAAGAGTGGAATTAATCAAGAATAGAACTAAGAATATGCATGGCTGAAATAAGCAGCTGCCACTAAGAGTATGCTCAATACATTTAACCAACTAATTGTATATGGAACAATATTATACAATGATCATATTCATAATGGCAACCCCTCACCAATATTCTGGAAAAATGCTGCAGAAATCCAAATGGAAGAGTACCAAAGGGGATTTAGGAAGGAGGAGCAAAAGAGTAAAACTGGTTGCTATTTGTGCTACTGTAATTGTAACTAAAAAGTGGCAAAAATCCTTTTCAGGTTTTGGAGACTCATATGAATATCAATGCCTTTCCAACATCAATGCCCTCCCCACACTTGGTTTTGAAGCCTATTACATCAATGCCCTCCCCACACTTGGTTTTGGAAGCCTATTACATCCATGCCCTCCCCACACATGGTTTTGGAAGCCTATTACATCCATGCCCTCCCCACACATGGTTTTGGAAGCCTATTACATCCATGCCCTCTCCACACATGGTTTTGGAAGCCTATTACATCAATGCCCTCCCCACACTTGGTTTTGGAAGCCTATTACATCCATGCCCTCCCCACACTTGGTTTTGGAAGCCTATTACATCCATGCCCTCCCCACACATGGTTTTGGAAGCCTATTACATCCATGCCCTCCCCACACTTGGTTTTGGAAGCCTATTACATCAATGCCCTCCCCACACTTGGTTTTGAAGCCTATTACATCAATGCCCTCCCCACACATGGTTTTGGAAGCCTATTACATCCATGCCCTCCCCCCACATGGTTTTGGAAGCCTATTACATCCATGCCCTCCCCACACTTGGTTTTGGAAGCCTATTACATCCATGCCCTCCCACACTTGGTTTTGAAGCCTATTACATCCATGCCCTCCCCACACATGGTTTTGGAAGCCTATTACATCCATGCCCTCCCCACACTTGGTTTTGGAAGCCTATTACATCCATGCCCTCCCCACACATGGTTTTGGAAGCCTATTACATCCATGCCCTCCCCACACTTGGTTTGGAAGCCTATTACATCCATGCCCTCCCCACACTTGGTTTTGGAAGCCTATTACATCCATGCCCTCCCCACACATGGTTTTGGAAGCCTATTACATCCATGCCCTCCCCACACTTGGTTTTGGAAGCCTATTACATCCATGCCCTCCCACACTTGGTTTGGAAGCCTATTACATCCATGCCCTCCCCACACTTGGTTTTGGAAGCCTATTACATCCATGCCCTCCCCACATGGTTTTGGAAGCCTTTTACATCCATGCCCTCCCCACACATGGTTTTGGAAGCCTATTACATCCATGCCCTCCCCACACTTGGTTTTGGAAGCCTATTACATCCATGCCTCCCCACACTTGGTTTTGGAAGCCTATTACATCCATGCCCTCCCCACACTTGGTTTTGGAAGCCTATTACATCCATGCCCTCCCCACACATGGTTTTGGAAGCCTTTTACATCCATGCCCTCCCCACACTTGGTTTTGGAAGCCTATTACATCCATGCCCTCCCCACACTTGGTTTTGGAAGCCTATTACATCCATGCCCTCCCTACACTTGGTTTTGAAAGCCTACTACATCAATGCCCTCCCCACACATGGTTTTGGAAGCCCATACAGTATAAAGCTTTCAATGGTGATGTGATTTTTACTTGGTGATGTGATTGTTACTTGGTGATGTGATTTTCACTTGGTGATGTGCTCATCAATAATATCTCACCACGAAAAAAAATCCCAAGCTCATTTCAGAGAAGTCATTTCTAATATATACTTATGAGAATTGCCATTAGTTTGTTACTTTTGTTATAAATCATACTTTCATTTTGCAGTTTGAGAGTTCATTTTAATATTTTTAGGAAAAAGGAGCATGATTAAAGATTCTACCGCATGCTTCTGCAATTTCTGAAGAAAAAAAAAAATTAATTAAAACTCAATTTCTAATAAATCATAGGTGTATTAAGAAAAGTAAGAAATGTTGATGCTGGCTGTTATCTATATAAGCTATTATAAACTGGTAGTGATGCAAAGGTCAAGGCCAAATGTTTTTGACAGGGTCACCTACAGCAGAGTTGCTACATACATGAAAAGTTAAAAGACCCAAAAACATACAGATCAGGCAAGGTTTTTCAACCATGCTTAAGTTTGATTTAGTACTATCCTTCTTATGATTCACAGTGAAAGAGTATATATATACCATTAAAGGATTAGTTCAGTAGTCAAGCGTATATATATATCATTGAAGGATTAGTTCAGTGGACAAGCATGTCCATCTTATATGAAAGAGGACTTCAAAAGAAACAAAATGTTAAAGAAAGCATTGCAAAATCTCATTCCATTAAAGAATTAGTTTGGTGGTTAAGCATGTCCATCGTATATGTAAGAGGACTTCAAAAGAAACAAAATGGTGAAGAAAGCGTTGCAAAATATTATTCCATTAAAGGATTAGTTTAGTGGTCAAACATGCCCATCATAAATTAAAGAGGACTTGAAAAGAAACAAAATGGTGAAGGAATCTGAGGCTGTGACATCACAACTAGTCTGATTTCAGTCGTTCCTCCTACTGAAATGTTACTGAACTTTAAACTTAAATATCTCCTTAACGGAATGAGATTTTTAAATGCTTTCTTCACTATTTTCTTTCTTTTAAAGTCCTTTTTCATATAAGATGGACATGCTTGACCACTGAACTAATCCTTTAAAAGTCTATAGACAGGTACAATGGCTTTCTGATTGCAAAGAACATTATAATCTAAGTTTAATGGTCTTTGAATTCTGAAAATAGTTTTCAAGTTATGAGAAATCAAAGTTTGATTTTTTTTTTTAAATATTAAACAAATGTGATGTATGTATGAACAAGAAAACACCTGAAAATGTTTTCGTTTTTCTTCCCTTAATTTCAGACCTTGAAAATGTTTTAAATGCCTTCTCCAACTTGAGGTTAGTTGGGGGTACGGTAAAGATCTTCACCAGAATTGTCTTCGCTATTTCAAAGACAAATAGCAGAGGCTTAAAAAACAATGAATTTACATAAGAAAATAAAGACTTTGTACAGTTCATACACCACAAGAGTAACATACAAAATTTGCACATTATTTTTCAAAAACCTGTAAAACGGCCATTTTTAACTGATTTTGATTTGTTTTTCTTCAGGTTTTTGGGTGGGTTTTACATCCTATTAACCAATGTTGCCTCAACCGGTTCATATACCATTAAAACTTCTGAATAAAGCATAAAACTGATGGGAGTCAATAAACAATTGAAAAACAGACATCCAAACTTTAATCAACACAAATTAGGACAACAAAAGACTCATTTCACTAAATTTACGTCGCTAAGCGTAGCGGGGATATTTACAAGAGTTATACTCACCTTCCATGCTTAAATATCTGGTCCAATGACCTGATTCTAAATGCACATCTAACTGACCTTAAAACATAGTTACCAGCCCAGCCTTGCTTGACCTCCATAATACCTCTAATAACCCTCACTTAACATTCCACTGAGGCCTGAAAGAGAGGGGAGGCAGGGGCAGGCTGGGACACATGGAAGGTAAGTATAACTCTCGTAAATTTACTTCAAGTTATACCTTACCTTCTATGCTATAGATATGCAATCAGATTGCAACTGAAGAACGAAAGGGAGTTCAGGTCGAAGCCCAATTTTCAAAACATAAGGAAATAACCTTCCTTATGAAGAATGGTCCATCAATCATTCATGGGTTTTGCACAAAGTCCTCCCAAACATATAATGCATATTTATATTTAGGCTCAGCCAAGAACTAATCTGATTCAATCATTAAACAGCAGTTGTGTAGCTTGAGCCCCAGATGAATGACCTATTGTGTACAGTGTAATAGTAGCTGATTGCTAACAAGTGAACTGTGAATAGACTCTGAATATGCTGTAAGTTAAGAAGGTATAGATTACTCCTGAGTTGTGTATGGTGTAACAATAGCCGGATGCTGGTCAATGAATTGTGAAGTCTCTTGGTTGAATGGTGTGGATTACCCCTGATTTTGAGAAAATCGAGGGTGTCGGGTTGGAAGGGTCTAAGGGCCAAAAATTCTTAATGCTGGTTCTAATACTCGCACTAGTTTAATCCTACTTAAAGGACTAAATTCCATATCCTCTTAAGGATGAAAAGCCTCTGAATAGAATTATAAACCACTCCTAGTTACAGTCAAACCGAACATGGCACTATCAGTTAACAGTAACTGAGGCAAATGTTGCAGGAATCCAAGTAAGAAACTCGGAAAACATGCCAATCAAAAGAGCGTTTAGACACGATATAAACATCATAGTAGTGTCTAAAATAATGCAACAAAACTCACTGAGTTCCTCAAAAACACAACCAACTAGTAAAAACACGATTGGGAATCAAACATGTGTTAGCTAAAGCAAATTGAAGAATTCCCGAACTAAGGAAAAATTTGTCAGCGCACAACTTCGCAAGAGCAAAAGTTAGCGGGGTAATACAAACTTCATAAAGTAAGTTAAACAAATACAAGGGAATAACTTAGGCATGCGTTTTCCAAATAGCTGCATGAATTATCCCGTGAAAAGGGGGCATGTTTCGAACCTGAGTGCATACCCTAGCTGTTCCATGAACAGTGCAACCACTTTAAGAGATTGTTTTTGGAAGATCCATCGGGGGAAGTGTCTGCGACACAGTACGATGAGATCTCCGTAACAAAAAGTACGTAATTGTAATGCCGAACATCAGCTGCGCATTTTCAAAGCAACTCCAAAGACCCCAGACGGGGCACCATATGCCATTCTCTGGTAGGTCTAAAGGTGTGGAAAGCGGCAAAACAAGTGCTTGCTCCGAGCGAAAAATAACAATGACCCTCCTTGGGCTAAGGGGGGGGGGAGGTCACAATGACCTTTTTGGGGTGGGGAGGTGCACAATAACCTTCTTTGAGGGGGAGGTGCACAAAAGCACTTTTGGGTTAGCAAAGTCCATGCAGAAAGCAGAAAACTCTTAACTTGCGTTAACTCCACAAGTGGGCATGTGGGGTGGCTCGTGGTGCCTAAGACAACACTTGCGTGACCCACAAGAAGCTAAAGAAGGTTTGTTTGTGCATCTCCCAGTGGTCGCAAGTCAGACCATCGACTTAACTGGAAAACCTTAGTGGATGGCTGCAACGGCTATCCTAGAGCTCGTGACTGAACCGAGTCTGGGAGAGGACCGCACAATATGAAGAGGGGGTCAACAACTCCTCAGAAAAGCCTTGATATGCCAAGGATCAGCAGACAGAGGCCAAACAGTCAAACAAAGTGCTCTGGGAGTGTGGTGCAGTTTGCCGGAGCCCGGAAAAGAAACAAAAGTCATCTCTGACCAAGGCTCGTACGGGAAGCCTGCAAAGAGTTTTAAGCAGCTGAAGGAACCACAGATGGCCAGGCCAAATAGGAGCTACCGGTCGTACATCGGTATCAATGTGAAAGGCAGAAACAGTAACTCGAATATTGAGTCCTCCTAAAGTAAATGCGTCAACTCCAAAACCTGCAGGTCAGGGGGTAGGAAGCAGAAAATCAATGGCTTGCGATCGTCCACGGATGCGGATTGACCTACGACAGGGAGGCCGAATGAAGTCCAGATAGCTCTGGTCACCTGTGGGAAGCACGCCCATCCTGTAAGAGTTCCACTGAGGCGAGATGATAGATCCGTGATCATGTTCTCTTAGCCTGAGAGGTGAGCGGCTTTAAGGCTGACACAGTTCATCCTGAGCCAAGACGAGAGGAAGGATTCCAGAAACTCCTGGAGTCTGTTCCTCTCTGTCTGAAAGAGAGAGAGATCACAACCAAGGAGTAAAGTCTGCATGTATTTAAACTACTTTGCTCAGCACTAGTGGTAAAATGTAAAAATGCCCAGCATACTGCCTGTGAAATAGGCCAAGTACCTGCCCAAGTTCCCGTCATAGGGATCACATGGAATGTGCTCCCTACCCTGTCTAAGACGCATGCGTCACCACTGCCGGTGAAAGTCCTAAATGTGGGTGGCCACTGTCTGAAGGTGTGAAGCAGGTGGGGTACTGAGGTGTCCTAGAAGGGACTGCCAAAGGTCTAGCAGAAGGGGTATAGGTTTCTTGTGTGAAACTTGCACATGGAGACTACGTCCACCAGACTGGCAAAGCGGACTATAATCCTCAGCCAGTCTCTCGCCGGAGACATTCGCTGTGAGAGGAGGAAAGTGGTATCGCCTTCATAGCTAGAACTCTCTCCTCTGGTGGACATTAATGGCCTTATGTAAAGTACAGGATGGCCGAGGTCTCCGTGAGACCATCTTCACCCCAAGGGTAGATTTCAACGACGTCCTCCCCCTGACTCGCAATGTCGAAAGTACGTGGGAGGCAGCAGCCTCTCCTCCACGGCCCGTGTGATCCAAGACGGAGGCCTGCATATTAAGGAGTCCATGAAGGAAGGAAACATCCTTTCATGGATTAACACTATAATTCTTCCTATGCCCATGCCTGGGCTCAGGTGGGAAGGAAGGAAGTGAGAAGTATGGCAAGGACAGAGACTGTCTTCTCCATTAGGGCTTCCTATCTCTTCCTTAATTCCTACTCTGGGACCTGCTTCATTGTGGAGAGGACCGGGGAGAGAAGTGAGCGAAATGCCAAACGTCGATGAAACAAACAGAGTGAAGTGCTGTTGAGCGGGAAGAATCTTCCAGGCCGTTAGCTCTGATAAGTTTCGACTTAAAGTATGTCGTATACTCTAGGGGCCGTTAACTCTGTAAAACTCTTACGACAGTGGAGCTGTGGAGTCCCAGTGACCGGGGAACAACAAGGCAGGGTTGACTGCACTTTTCACCTCGCGCTGTTAAAGTCTGGCATATGCATAACAGCGTAAGAAAGGAGGGGGCATTAGCCGATCCACGCGAAAGGTATTGAGCAAAAACTGTCTCTTTACTACGTTGATCAGGTGTCCACCGTAGATGCAAGACCTTGCTGGTGTGAGTCTAGGTTGGCTACAAGTAAAGTTCATTTAAACCTTACTGATTCAAACCAATAAGTAAAACCTGGCTGGTTATAGAGACCTGCATGGCTAAAAAGGTACAGACAACACAACGTTGTGGGTCTGACTGGTACTATCAAGTCTGGTTAACGAATTAAAAAGCCAGCTATTAACATATGTCATATAATAATCGGGCTGCTAACCGTGTAAGGCTTTGAGCCGCAATATGCTTTTGGGTCGTAAGACCATGGAGCTGTAAGCCATTGGCTACAGCCCCAGAGAAAACTAGCACCATACGTAGAACATACGTTAACTAATGAGAACCCAGTTGCCTGAGGTAAATCAAAATGGTGTTAAAACGTGCACCGTAAGCAATAAGGACCATTACGTTGCACAGGTTCTAACAAGCGTGGTGGCTGCCACCTGAATGGGTCTAAATAACTTGTTAACATACGTTGTAAACTATATGGGTTGTTAATGTAAAGAAGTTACGATCGTTCCGGTAAATTGTTAATGCGTGGCGCATATAATACGGGCCGTCGGCAGAGGACCAGTTGTAGCAGCCATAGAAGTGTGTAGCTGGTGGCTAAAGTTGGTCCAGTTAAAGACTACATTAAGCTGTAAGAGTCTCGTTAATGTACTGCACATCCTACACCGGCCGTAAACGTAGACGTAGATCAAAACCTTAGTAGGTTATTGTCAAAGAAGTTAATGTCCTTTGTATACTATACGTGCCGTCAACTTGGAAAGGCTGTAGCAGTTGCAAAACTGTGTAGGCGTTGGCAACTCATATCAACAACGTAACTTGTATGAAGTTGATTAGATAAGGCATTAACATATGGTGTATGCTTCAGAAGGTTGTTACATCCTTGTAACTGCAAAGCCAATGGCTACGGATGTGGAGAAAACTAATACCGTATGCCTACGGGTAAATAACTAACAAGCTGTGAAGCCGCAAGCTGCATGGAACTGCTTTATGAAGGTTTTAACGTATAGCATAGACTATACGCCCATTGTCTATAACAGCTTTAACGGCCATATCACGGACCCATGAAACCAAGCTGTGGAGCAGTAAGGACCCGTACGGAGCCAATAGCCGAAGCCGTATAAAGCTGTAGGGCTGTATCCTAGACCCGTCCAATGGACCCATTAGGCTGTATCAGGGACCCGTGAAACTAAGCCGTGGAGCTGTGCAAACCCGTAAAGGGCCAAACACCGGAGCCATGCGGACCTGTATGGACCTGTGGAAGTAATCTAATGGCTCTACTGCGAGCCGTAAAAATACTTGAAACTCATATAGGACGCCGCATGTTGTGGCCTTACCGTTCAATACACGGAACTGAGTCCATGGTAGTCTAAAAGGGAGTTACCCACCACTACCTGTGCCTCACTGACTTAGTATCATCGAGACGTGGGTGCTAGTATTATGTGGTTTATTCTAAGCTACGTCTCAAGACGCCACTTAGCTGATCAAATTAGTCTCAGATATAACTTCCGACAAACCTCTAAGTAGAAAACTCAGAGAGACCTGAATGATTCATATATATATATATATATATATCGCCTCTTAGCGTATGATTTTATAGTATGTATATAAATATATATATATATATATATATATTATATATATATATATATATATATATATATGTATATATATGTGTGTATATATATGTGTGTATATATATGTGTGTATATATATGTGTGTATATATATATATATATATATATATATATGTGTGTATATATGTATATATATGTGTGTATATATATATATATATATATATATATATATATATATATATATATATATATATATATATATATATATATATATATATATATATATATATATATATATATATATATATATATATATATATATATATATATATATATATATTTACTTAGAGTTATACTTACCTTCCATGCTATAAATATGCAATCTGGTAACATGACCTGATTCTAATGCACTTCTAACCAATCTTAAAACGTAGTTACCAGCCCAGTCCTCACCTTCATATAATCTCTACTAACCTCACTTAACATTCCACAGAGGCCTGAACAAGAGGGGAGGCGGGCTGGGGATGCATGGAAGGTAAGTATAACTCTCGTAAATATTCCCGCTATGCTTAGCAGGGTAAATTTACTTCTAGTTATACCTTACCTTCCATGCTATAAATATGCAATCAGATTGCAACCGTGGATAGAAAGGAAGGGAGTTCAGGTTGCTGCACAATTTTCTAAAGGCTGGTACTAAAACTCGCACTAGTCTTATCCTGCTTAAAGAACAAAATTCCTTCTCCTCTTCAAGACGAAAGACCTCCAAATAGGAACTATCAAAAAAAGTAACCCACTGCTAGTTCTGACAAGAGAACAGAGAGCACTTTGTTGAAAATAACCAAGGTAAAACGTCTACAGAACAAAGGTTAATCATTCGCGAAAACATGCGAACATAATCTGTTAGTGAACAGAATCAAACTGTAAACAACACTCAAAACGCCATGACGAAAACTCACCAGATTCGTCAGAGGACCAGAGCAGTTTAGGAATCAAACCGTCTGTAAAGTTAAACAAATCCAACGTGAAATCGTATCACACGAGACTGCGCGATGTGGATTTTGTAAGGACACGAATAAGAAGGTGACGTCGTTCCGAAAGGATAGCGTACGTTTAATATAGTGTTTGAGACATCGAACAGGGCATCAGGTCTTATCCACTGCTGTGTCAGGAAACGTAGCGAGCGACAGAAGGAAAATAGGTTCCAGTAAAAACTCTAAAGTCTGATTCTTGGCTAAGAAGGCCAGGTCGGGCACAAGGCGAACGCCCCCGATTCAAAGCAAATATGGCACTCTTTGAGCGAAAGTTTGTTTTATGATGGCTTAACGGCACCACAACAACTAAGGTCAAATTGTGCCTGAGAGGTCAGATCATTCTAGAGGTAGGAAGTGAAGGAAACAGAGGGAGAATGAGAGAAATTTAAGGACAAAAGGTCAGAAAGCTGTGATCGTGAGGGGAGGTGCATGGTTGAAACCAAAACAAAGTAGAGAGGGGGTGGAAGAGGAGAATTAAATATGGTCGTTGAGGGAGGCATGATGAAGGAAGAAGATAATTTTATCTGGAGGATTTTTCTGGAAGAGCTTAGCAATTGAGTTGTAGGGAGCGAGGGAAGCTCTGGGAAGGTTGTACAGGGGGCAAGCAAGGAGAACGTGATGGATTGTGAGGGTGCAATGGCAATTGTTGCAGAGGGGTTGGGGGGAGCCAATAAGGAGGTGGGAGTGAGTGAGATGAGTGTGACCAAATCTAAGACGGGTAATATGAACGTTGGCAATACGAGAGAGGTTGTTGATGGCGGCTTTGATCAAAATTGTGGGCTGGATGACATGGAGTTTGTAATCAATTTGGGACTTCCATGAGGTTTGCCACCGGTCCCAAACAAGGGAAGCGATAAGTGGTTTGATGTCAGAGAGGGTTTTGGGAAAAGGGGCAGGGAGGAGGGTGAGAGCAAGCTTAGGGCTGCATCAGCCCTGTCATTGCCAGGGATGCCAACATGGCTGGGTATCCAGAAGAAAAGAACACTTTTCCTGCAGAGGGTGGGAGAAAAGAGTTTCCGGAGGAGGAGGTGGCAGGTGAGGTTATCTTATTAAAGATTGAGTAATGAAGTAAGAACAGACTTTGAGTCAGAGAAAATGGCAAAGTGACTAAGAGGAGAGTACTCAATAAAGTTGAGGGCGAGGAGAATGGCCTTAGCCTCAGCTGAAAAGATGGATGAGTAGTCAGGCAGTCTGCTACTGAGGGTGATGTCTTGGATGATGGCAGCAGCAGCTGTCTTGTTGCCTTCCTTGGAGCCATCAGTATAGATGGAGGTGTAATTTGAGAGTTGGTCTTTGATTTGGTTGTGGAGATTGATGAAGAGGTTAGGGTGAGTTTGAGTTTTGTGATAAGTGGAGAGGTCTAGGTGGACAGAAGGGAGGGGGGTGGCCCAAGGAGAAAAAGTGGGCCAGGAGTAGGTGCCGAGAGTGGTGGGTTGATGCCGAGATGGAAGAGGTCTGATTTAATGCGTAAGCCGAAGGGAGGGGATAGGGTTTTAGTCCTATCAAAGAGGGTGGAGAAATTGGGGTACCTAATGAGGTTGTAAACAGGGTTCTGGGTGAGGACCCTAAAAGCATAGGATAGGCTAAGCTTTCTACATCTAAGTAGGAAGGGGGGTTCGTTGGCTTCAACATGAAGGCTGATGATTGGGGAGGTCCTGTAAGCACCTAGACAAAGCCTGAGGGCTTCATTTTGGATGGTGATAATGTGGTTGAGCGAAAGTGTGTGAATGGCGCCTCTGCGTCTAGCAGAGGCCGCGAAGAGTAAAAATACCATTTTAATCGTCAGTTCCTTGAATGGACATTCTGGCAAAGGTTGAAACGGATCTGTGCTAATGTCTCGAGAACCACCTGCATATCCCAAAGGGAGTGAGGTTCCAAACTAAAGGTCTTTGTAAGAACATTCCTTTAATTAATCTTTCCAGAGGTTGTGCGTCAGTGATGGTTGAGCCATCTAGAAAGCCCCGGTGGATAGCTGCTATGGCTGTCCTGAATCCCTTGACTGTATTGATGGATTTATTCAGGTTAAACTGGACCAACAAAAAATCCGCTATGTCACCAAGAGGAGAAATCAATCTATCCTGGCACTAGTCTCGGCACATTCCGAGTCTGAAAGCATACATCCCCAAAGTGGAAGACTTCCAGGCTTCGGGCTGCCATTTGGGCAGCTGCCTCCAAAAGACCCTGCGACACAAGGGATTCGCTATATAGGCCACACAATCAAATGGAGTGCTCTTGGATTGTGGTGCAGTGTGCGGGAGCCTGGGATTGAGACTAACTGGTCCGTGACTGGAAGCTCATATGGGAAACCTGCGACAAGATTGAGTAGCTGTGGGAACCACAATTGGCCGGGCCAGTTAGGAGCTACCAGAAAAAACACGGGACACTGATCGTACATTACCTTGCCCAGTACTCTTGGTAGCAAAGCGAACAGTGGGAAGGTGTAGCCCACAAAGTGGGTCGACCTGATCGTAAATGCGTTGACTTTCCAGACCCTCGAGTCGGGTGTCAGAGTGCAAAAAATTGGTAGCTTGTGGCTGTCCATGGACGCGAACAGATCTACATCCAGGAGACCGAAGGTCGACAAGATCGCCTCGGCCACCCACGGGAGGAGTGCCCGTTCTGTGGGAGTTCCTTAAACGCGGGATAACAAATCCCCGATCTATTCTCCTTGCCTGGCAGGTGGACCGCCTAAAGTGTGACCTTGTTCGTCATGCACTAAGACAGAAGGGACTTGGCTAGGATCCAAAGACTCCTGCATCTCATGCCTCTCTGTCTGTTGATAAACGCCATATGAAAACAGTCCTGTTGCGTACCAGTGGTAGGAAATGAACAAGAGCCCGGCGTACTGCCTCTAGTTCCAACAGATTGATGTGCTGACCGCACCAAGTGTCTGTCCAAAATCCCGCGACTTCGAACCACCCTAAATGCGCTCGCCACCCCGTCAAAAACGCATCAGTCACCACTGAAACTAAAGGTCTGATGGGTGAAAAAATCGCTTCCTGTGACAGGTGAGAGTGGACGCACCACCACCAAACATGGGGGACCACTGCCTGCGTACGGGGACGAGGACACTTGAGGTACCTTCTGGATGGTATGAAATGATCCAGTAATAAAATAGTAGATCCCGCATGTAAAACCTGCACATGGGGACTACATTTACTAGGCTGACTAGGTATCCTAAGAGTACCAGCCAAGCTCTCGCAGGCGACGCCAGTAGCGAGAATCTGCTCCTCCATCAGTCATAAACGACCTTGAGTAAAATCCAGGACTGCTCCCAGAAAAATTGGGGGTCTGAGAAGGAAGTAGATTGGACTTGGCGAGGTTGATCACCCACCCTTAGTCCTGTGCCACTCTTATGACTACGTTCGCGTGTTCCGTGACGGTGGCAGCGTCTACTGCGACGATCAGCCAGTCGTCTAGGTACATAAAGATTCTGATGCCTTGCTTTCATAGGAAGGCCGCTAGAACTCTTGTTATCTGGGTGAAGAACCTAGGGGCAGTCCATAGCCCGAAGGGTAACGCCCTGAATGTGTAGGTTACTCCCTCGAATTGGAACGGCAAAAAACGCCTGTGTTCCTCTAGCATCGGCACATAAAGATATGCGTCCGCGAAGTCAACGGAGGTGGCCCACAGGCCCCTTGTCAACTGAGGAAGGATGGAGTAAAGAGTCTTCATCTTGAACTTCAAACGGACGAATGAACCTGTTGAGAGGTCTCAGATTATCGGGCCCCACTTGTTCCCCTTCCCCTTCTTGGGGGGCCAGGAAAAACGTGGACATTACGAGGTTCCTGGAAGGATTCGAAATGGAAATGATGGCCTTCGCCAGTAGCTCCACAATTTCTGTCCTCAACAACTCTGCGTGGTCGCTCAGATGAGGCGTGGGGCGAAAGACCCCCCTTAGGGCAGGGGAGTCGTGAACTCTAGACGGTCCCCCTGCCGATGGTTCGTAACACCCATTCATCTGTGATGACTCTCTCCCATGCCTCTGAAAATTTTCCCGAACGTGCACGACTGGAACACCCGTCAACGGGGGCGTCTGGTATGGGTCAAAAACGCTGTACCTTGCCCTTACCCTCCCTCGGGAGGAGGAAGTGCCCACTCTGTGTGCAAAGAGTAAGGAGCATTGACCGGTCTCTGCCAGGTTTACTCTGCCGATCCACGAAGTGAACTCCTGGCAAGAGGAAGAAGTTGTATAGCTGTGAGTGGCGTCAGAGAGTCCAAGGAGAGGGAGAACATTCTTGCGCCTCTCCCAGACTACCTTCGGGAGGCTCGGGCGAGTTGGTCGACTGTCGCATCGAGCAAATCTGAGAGTTCAGTTAACAAAGGCGCGGTATTTGTAAGAATGTCGGCTGGTATATGCAAATGCAAAACCAAGTCTAAGCACTCTGTCACCCAAGTGGCAAGGGCTTGGTATTTAAAACCCCGCCGTACGGCCCGGTCAACAGCTGTTAGGGATTCTTCCCTCCGCTGGACCGCAGGGTTAAGAAATTTCTTAGCCCTGGCCCAACGCTGGACACTGCTACAGTGCCGCCCGCCGGCTGACGGAGGAGTTGCTACACTCCTTCTGGGATCAAGGGGGTGTTTATGAGCGCCTGATAGGCAGCTGGTTGGACACGTGTGGCCTTGTCAACTTCTTTGTTGTAGGCTGTCCAGTCCCTGTCAGGGGTCCTGGCCCAATGCCGAGCTCTGGTCACCAGGGAGGCATCAATAGGAAATTGTCTAGACATTGGCTTAGTATCCCTCGGAGTTGAGCTGAGCAGTCTACACTGGGACTATCGACCAACCTCTACGAGAGGTGCTTCTGCAATATCTAGCTTGATTTTCCGTTCTAGGAAGTCAATAAGCTGGGCAACCCGCTCCCCTTGTAAAAGGGGGTCCACTGGTGGAGGAGGGGGGGGGGATTGGCTGAAAGAGGACCTCGTCCGGTACCGGTAGGATATGGGAGTCTTATCTAGTGCAGTCTGCATCGTTGATGCGGCACTGGGGACGGCTTGAAGCGGGGCGGCAGCAGGAATCCCTTGTTCTGGGGGGTAGTCCCGTGCAGTGGGCTTGACCAAAGTCGCCACCGAAGGGTCCATATCGTCCAAAAATTCGACTTCTTCTCCCAAGGGATATATGTCGACCTCAGGGTCGGAGGGATGCGGGATGCCATGCAGCGGCAGTGGCCGGAGGGCAAGGTGCAGGAGGCGGTAGCCTCCACTCCAGCGCCTTGGACACCATAGTCCCAAGTGTTTTCTTGAGTGTGTCCTGGAAGGTGGGATCCTCGAGAGGTTTTCCCGTTTCCTTCGCCTCCGCCTGGGTTCAGGGGAGGATGAGGAAAAGAAAGAGGAAGAGGTTTAGTGGCGTTGTTCCCTTGTATGCACTATCCTGTTCCTTGTCTCTCCTCCAAGGTCTGCCTCGTTAAGGAGACCTTACCGGGGGGACGGGAGGGTTGGGCTCTGCCACAGTGTTTGGCACCACTGGGGTACGTGTTAGCGTACGCCTACTCAGCTGCGGGGGCCCGTTGTCGGGTGCCTTGCTGAGAGTGGGCGGCGGAGGGGGCTGCATTTTAAGTCTAGGTAGTGGTGGCGGCGAGGAGGGGGGGAGGGGGGAGAAGACGAAGATCTGTCGCTTCTTCACTCTCTCAGCCGCTTTTTGAAAGTGCAGGTCGGGTGGAGTCTTGTGCTCCGACCACGCCGCTTGATCTCAGTTGCTGCATAGAGTACAAGGGTTGGACTCGCAGCATAATCTACACGCGTAACACGTGAGATGGATGTCACCGGAGCATAATTTAAAGAAGCGTTTACATGCTATGCATCGCGGGACATCTTGGGTGCGTAATGTACCGACACTCAGAGACCTGTCCTCCGTGTCCATAATACTGGTGAAAATAACTGCGGAACTGTAACGTTCAATGAAGACAATCTTATTTATGGCGTTCACACGGCCATAGACCTGTGAAGCCGTAGGCCACGGAGCCGTATGGGACAGTCCGACCGTCCAACGGACCCGTAAACACGAGCTGTAGAGCCGTATGGAGCCTTCCAATAGACCTGTACGGACTCGTAAACACAGGCCACGGAGCCATATGGTACCGTCCAATGGACACGTACGGATGCATATACACGGACCGTGAAGCCGTATGGAACCGTCCAATGGACTCGTACAGAGCCGTCACGGACCCGTATGCAGCCGTGAACACGGACCGTGGAACGATATGGATCTGATCACCTGAGCAGTATGGACGAGAAAGGACTTGTGAAATCACTTGTGACTCACGTATAACCTCTTTAGGCGCCGCGTTTACGTGGCCTAACCGGTCCCTATCGCGGAACTGTGGACCACAGCGGTGTACAAAAGGTTTACCCACTAAAAAACGCGCCTCCTACATCTCAGTAATCTTATCAAGAAGGGGGCGCTTCTTTATAGTGGTTTATTCTATGTGACGTCTAGGACGCCATTTAGCTTATCAATATAGACTCAGGTAACTTACATCTGATAGACCGCACCCATGCCCATGCCGACTCATGGTCCTCCAGGGGGTGAATCAGGAAAAAGTTAACAAAATAAACTACAAATACAGGCCTCCACGACTCAGTAATCTATCGAGAGGGTGGCCCTCGCGTAAGTAGAAACTCTGAGACTAATTGATTTATGTCGCCTCTTGGCGTTTATCTGAAAAGTAAAAATATATATATGAATGCATACATATACACTTACACCAAGACGCCCCTACGGGAGATGTACCTACGACCCTTTGTCAAACATAGAGAGGCAAGCCACAGCAATTTAGTATATCAAACAATTTAATCAGAAAATTTTCTACCTGAAAATGTTTAAAAGCCCGAGAAAATGTACCGAACGTAAATTCTTTAAAAGCATAGGGTAGCGCGGAAAACACGAACCACTTAGTAACTTGGCGTCTGTGGAGATTAAAAAAAAAAAAAAATTAGATCTCCTGGAAAGAGGACGTCAGAGAGACCCCCTCAAGGTCTCTCCAACGCCCCAAAATTCAAGTTTGAAAATGAAAAACTTTGTCTTAATTATATGCAAGAAAAACGAATACACGATATGTACTGGTAACGTTAAATAAAATATAGGTTCTCTTGTAAGAACTGTAGCTTCTTAAACCTGTAAGAAGCCGACTCCTGAAACACCCTATGGTGACGTCGACCCAATACGCATGCGCCAACATCAATTGAAGAAATGCATACGAGAACCTGTACTGAAGATATCCTAACATGTTAATAAAAATGAATAGTAAAACGCTAGGCTCTCCTCGTGGAAGGGCGAGGCTGAGGGTGAAAAACACTTAAGCCCAGGGGCAAGAGGTCCACTAGACAGGCCTTAAACCCAGGGGCAAGAGGTCCACTAGACAGGCACACTTGGTGCTCTAGGGCCTAAAAACACCCGCCGCAAGAGTGAGACTCTTTGAACTAGCCACCCGCTTTGTACGGATGGAAACAAAAACACTCTATCCTAAGTGTAGGCTCAAAGGGAAAGTCCTGTGAGTCTGACCGAAGAAATCCGGGACCCATGGCTATCTCGTCTTACCTCAGAAGACTTGGAAAGGCGAACCTGATAAGCTAGAGCAGCGTAAAAACCTGCCTGGTAGAAGCTGCAAGGGAAGAAATTGTTAGAAAAAGGTAAAAATTATAAAAGAAAATTTGACCAGTTTCAGCAATGTTGTAATAACAACACGCTGAAAAGAAGTGAGGGTTAGTAGAGGTATTATGGAGGTCAGGACTGGGCTGGTGACTACGTCTTTAAGGTCGGTTAGAAGTGCGTTAGAATCAGGTCATGTGACCAGATTGCATATTTATAGCATGGAAGGTAAGGTTTAACTAGAAGTAAACATATATATATATTTATTTACACCAAAGCTTCCCTATGGAGGAAGTACTTACGACCCTAACGCGGGCGAGACAGAACTACGGAAGATGTTAAACATAGTGTGATGCAAGCCACAGCAATTTAGTACATCAGAAAAACAAAATCAGATAAACTCATATCTGAAACATTTTAAAACCCGAGAAAATGAACAAAATGTAAAAATGCAAAAAATATGAACTCACAAAATGTTTGGTAACAAAAGAATATATAGGCTCTCTTGTAATAACTGTAGATCCTTGGAGCTGGCTAAAGACCCCTCACTCACCTGTGCGCATGAGCCAACTGAAGACATCCTAACAACGAATACAATGCTAACATGTATAACGTTAGGCTATCCTCGTGGAAAGGCGGGGTTTAGGGTAAAAAACACTCCTAACCCAAGGGAATGGGGTCCACTAAAAGGCACACCAGGTGCTCTAGGGACTAAAAACACCCACCGCGAGAGTGGGACTCTCTCGTTCTAGCCACCCGTTTTGTAGGATGAAGTAAACACACTTTTCAAGTGTAAAGTTAATGGGAAAAGTCCAGTGAGTCAGACTGAAGAATTCTCGATCCTCAGATGATTTGAAAAGGCTAGAAAAAATGTCAAACAGCATAAAAACCTGCATGGTAGGAGCTGCAAGGAAGAAAATTGTTAGAAAAAAGGAAAAATAAATTCTAAAGAAAATTTTCGGCCAGTTCCAGCAATATTGTGCCAGCAATGCACTGAAAAGAAGTGAGGGTTAATTAGAGGTATTATGGAGGTCAGGCTGGGCTGGTAGCTATGTTTTTAAGGTCACTTAGAAGTGCGTTAGAATCAGGTCACTGGACCAGATTGCAAATTTATAGCATGGAAGGTAAGGTATAACTTAAAGTAAATATCTCTTTACATATCACTTAAAACCAAAACCACAAAAAATTATATGCTTACCAATGCAAAAACAAAATATGACAGAAGCAACCATAGACCAAAGATCTTTCAAAAAAAAAACAAAATCTCAAAAGAATTCTAAACCAATCTGAAAATCAGATCCACAGAAGACACCAATGAAATTCATGGCATTACGTACATACAAAATTAATGTAAATTTGCTTAGATATTCTAAATGGAAATTTTATCACATCTCATCATTATTTAAAGTAACATAATATGATACCAAGACTGAATTGCATGAATCTCTATCTTAAAAAAACAAACAAAAAACCTATAATTTACAGCAAAAATCAGTTATTACCCTTGAATTTGCAGTTTACAAATATGTCACATTAAAACAAATTTAAAAAGGATACATAGTCTAATATAATCCTTATTTCATTTGATAGAGGATTAAAATCTAAACCAACAGCAAGTCAAAATCTCATTCCTATCTCAAGTTATCCATAATTAAAGTCAACACATAGAGGCTGCCATTTTGCTTATTTCTGGATTGAAATTTTGTTAATGATGACATTATTTTTTCAACATAGACTAAGGAATGTAATGTATTTCTCTATAACTTTACATTATGTTTTAATTACAAAATTATTTGACACATAGTTTTAATAGCATGTTTAGACTTAAAATTTTCTAATGTGTACACTATAGTCAAAAATGTTCTTGTTCTTTTGAATGTTTTTACAAAATTAGCGCTAAAAGACAAACAATTTTTCATGAGTTAGAAAACTTGAGATAGATTATAAAGAAATACAAAGCATTCCAACATCCTGCTGTGCTGATGACATCATATTTTGCATATTTTGAAATCAAAATGGCAGCTCCCTATTTAGTAGTAGCAATAAAGTTTATAATAATTACAAAAAATGTGTTAAATTTCTTCAGGAGTTATGAAACTTGGTCAGAAGATTTGTTATTTTTAATTCTATCATATGAAATAAGGATTATGTAGACTTTAGGTCTCCTTAAGTAAAAAAATTGAAAATGAATTGAGGGCAGACTATAACACAAAAGTTTACTCATAAGTGAGGTACAAACTGCACATAAAGCTTTTATGACAGTTCTCATAATTTCATCACTCTTGTTTCTGGCTTTTGTTGCCTTCTTCCTTCCTTCCCATTTAATACAAAGTTATGTCAGTATAAGTGCAGTTAATTCAGTAAACAGAAAGAAAAAATTAATTAAGTAATCGTGGGATATTCAAAAGATATATGGACAGGTAGAGATATTATATGCATCAGCAAAATCTTTAATTTCTGAACAGTTTTACGTCATAAGCACCTATAGTCTGCTATGGCTAATCAAAGTTTGTATCATTCTTAATGTATGCAAAAGTTTTGATGTACAGAGACAGCTAAAAATCTTGCGTGTAATTCTATTAAATTCTGTCCTAATTTCATTCACTGAAAAATGTGAGATTTTTTTCATCTGCTAATTTTTGATCGAGGTAAGATTAAAAAGTTCTTTGTCCTATTCAACTGCTCCCTTACACACAATGTTAGTGGAGGATTGAAAAACAATCAGTTAACATAAGGAAATTCTTGTTGTGATGTCACAAAATCTGAATACAATTTCCATGGCTTAAAGTATATTGTCTTTAATGCTAAGCTCATGCTGAATGCTACCTGCCCAGAGATCTTTAAAGGGGAATTTGACAATACATTTAAAACACTAAACAGAAAGGGAAAAAAAAAATTGCTTGCAAATTCATGCTTTTTATTTCAACACATTTATATTTTTTATGGACAATTAAAAACTCTTTCTCTTTTCTTTTTACAGTTCTATTAACTTTGAGCAAACTGTCTTTTGAATTTTTGTAATGGTTTAAGTTTACATTTGCAGTTTAATATGGATGATCATAGTTCAAGCATTTTATTACATGCAAAATATGTAATGTTGGAAGAGAATACAAACTCACAATCCTTTTGTAGGTTTTAGTCATTAAAAATGATCACAATGTCTGTTAGATGTTCATTTGGGTATACTTAAAAAGGAATATTCCCATGATTTTTCATGTGCATTTACATGAACAATTGCACATAAATAATCATGAAGTATTTGTGTTGTCATGACCCGTGCATTACATTTCTGTAATGCACGACCTTGAGTATTTGGTTTAGTCCATTATCAAAACAGGCGAATCTTTTAACAAAGCAAAAAAAAAAAAAGTGTTTGTAAACTTTTCTCGTTTTTCTTTTAAAATTTTTTTAGTACATTTTAAACAATCTAACATAGAAATTTTATAAAAAGATTAACAATTTTGCATCCTGTTTATATGCATATTTAAAGGATAAGTTTAGTAACATGTCCATTTTATATAAAAGAGGACTTCAAAAGAAACAAAATGGTGAAGAAAGCATTGCAAAATCTTATTCCGTTAAGGAGATATTCAAGTTTAAAGTTTGGTTTCATTTCTGTAGAAACGACTGAAATTAAGACTAGTTGTGATGTCACAGCCTCAGATTCCTCAAAGTCTTTATATATTTTAAAATAAGTTTATTTAATTTGTTTCACTTTTTAAGTTATTTTCCCTCAAATTTTCAGTTTTACTACTTATATGACACACACCATGGTTTTTAAGCCACAAAATCGCAGGACAAAATATGATAGAATACATAAAGACTTTGAGGAACCTGAGGCTATGAAATCACATCTAGTATGATTTCAGTCGTTTCTACCTAAATGGTACCAAACTTTAAAGTAAACTCAAATATCTTCTAAACGGAATACGATATTTGAATGCTTTCTTCACCATTTGTTTCTATTGTAGTCCTCTTTCATATAAAATAAGCTTGCTTGACCACTGAACTAATCGTTTAATGCAGTTTAGAGGACTTTGCACTCGCCAATGATTCAGGCCAAAGTCCTTTGCCCTGTGCATTAAATACGCTTATAAACACTACGCCTCAAGATTATTCTTTAAAGGATTAGTTCAGTGCTCAAGCATGTTCATGTTATATTGAAGAGAACTTCAAAAGAAAGAAAATAGTGAAGAATGCCTTCAAAAATCTTGTTCTGTTAAGGAGACATTCAAGTTTAGAGCTGTCTTATCTGTGTAGAAATGACTGGTGTAGTAAGTCTACTATGGAAAGTTGGCATCTTCATCCTGATATTCTTAACAATTGTTAATGTAATTTTAAAGAAAGTGTGCTTAAATTTTTCGCGATTGAAAATACTTTTCCAGTTTTACCTTCTTTTGTCTTGACATATCCCATTATTTTTAGGCCACAAAATCGCAGGACAAAATTTGATAGAATACATAAATAAAGAGGCTTAGGAATTTGAAGCAATGAAATCACAACTAGTCTGATTCAGTCGTTTTTACACAAATGATACCAAACTTTAATCAACTTAAATATTTATCTCCTGAAATAATATTGTTGGATGTTTTCTTCACTATTTTGTTTCTTTTAAAGTCTTTCTTCATATAAGATAAACATGCTTGACCCCTGAAATAATCCTTTAATTTAAGAAACAAATTTGCAAAAAAAACATGTTGATATCTTTCAATATTGATAAGTTATCATGTTTTATCATGTTATCATAGAGGGTGATGAAAAGTGACAGGTGCAGTATAATCTAATTCAACAGAGTGATGTCATAGCTCCATTTAAAAAATAATTGTTATGTATTTTTTTTTAATTCTTTGATTATTAGAAACCTCTTTCTGAATGATTGGAGACATCTTTAGTTTAATTTCTGAGATCGGGTATAACATGCACCTCATAAACATGCTTTGCCCAACTTCATGCTACTATTCTTTTTATTCTAAAAACAAAAATTAAAATATAGTTGTCAAATACATAAAAATAATCTTGAATGTGCAGCTATGACATCACGCTGTATATTGCACAGATCATATTTCAACACACTGATGAAATCTTGGAAATGCAACAACTCCAACACAGAATAAGTTTGTTTGTTTGATGATGGCTTAACGGCACCACAACAACTAAGGTCAAATTGTGCCTGAGAGGTCAGATCATTCTAGAGGTATGAAGATATCAACATGGCTATTTGTTTCTTGAATAGTTCTCTATCATATAAGAGCACATGAAAATTCATGAGAATATTCCTTAAAGACTCAAAACCTCTCTTTGTCAGAATCAGCTGATACATCACATGGTAGAAGATTAGATAACATTGGTTTTGCATAAGAAACCAATGTAAGTATTCACATAACATACTTAGATTTGAGAGGATGTAAAACAGTCACTGGCTGTAAAAGTCACCGGTTGTAAAACATTCAATGGCTGTAAAACAGTCAATGAGTGTAAAACCGTCTATGGCTATAAGCAGTCAATGGTTGTAAAACAGTCCATGGTTGTAAAACAGTCAATGGTTGGAAACAGTTAACGGCTGCAAGCAGTCAATGGTTGTAAAAGTCAATGATTGTAAAACAGTCCATGGTTGTAAAACAGTCAATGGTTGTAAAAGTCAATTATTGTAAAACAGTCAAAGGCTGTAAAAGAGTCAATGGCTGTAAAACAGTCACTGGTTATAAAACACAATGGCTGTAAAACAGTCGGCAGTTGTGGAACATTCAATGGTTGTAAAACATTCAATGACTGTAAACAGTCAATGGTTGTAAAACAGTCAATGGTTGTAAAAGTCAATGGTTGTAAAACAGTCCATGCTTGTAAAACAGTTAATGGTTGTAAAAGTCAATTATTGTAAAACAGTCAAAGGCTGTAAAACAGTCAATGGCTGTAAAACAGTCAATGGCTGTAAAACAGTCACTGGTTGTAAAACACAATGGCTGTAAAACAGTCAGCAGTTGTCAAACATTCAATGGTTGAAAAACAGTTAATGACTGTAAACAGTCAATGGCTGTAAAACAGTCAATGGTTGTAAAACAGTCAATGGCTGTAAAACAGCCAATTTTGAAGGTTTTTTTGCTATTTGAATGATTTTTGATAACTGAAAGCAATCCAGCTGATGTTTTATGTAGCATTTGTTTTTAGGTAAAGTACTGAGGGGTTTGAAAGGTGAAATTTGTCTGTTTTCAACAAAACTTATCCTACATATACTACTTAGGCTTAAACCACAGGTGTTCCTAGCATTATGGCAACCTATATACATACTTATCACATATATAAATAACAAGGTAGGTCATCCTCCTACCGTGACTTTCAAACTGTATATCAAAATTCCTTTTTTTTTTGACCACACGCAAATCTTAATTACATTATTTTTATCCAACTCACATTTGCCCAGACTCCCTTCTTTGTTTATAAGCCACAGTGTTTGTTGGTTTTTTCCAATGAGATGTACAAATGATGAATTTTCTACCCCATTACAGTCATGACAATGTAAATGCCTAACAATTTGCTGCAAATCAGAGAAATGTTGCGATGACGTCATGAAGCATCACCTCAATGACATCATGGCAACATTTCTTTGATTTGCAACAAATTGTCAGGCATTTACAGTCATGACTGTAATGGGGTAGAAAATTCATCATTTGTACATATCATGGAGAAAAAAAATAACAAATACTGTGGTTTATAAATAAAGAAGGGAGTCTCCAGCAAATGTGAGTTGAGTAAAACAATGTAATAAAGATTCCTGACTTGGTCAAAAAAAGAAATTTTCATATACGCTTCAAAAGTCACGGTAGAAGGTGACCTTCCTTGTTATATATATATATGTAATAAGTATATAGGTTGCCATAACGCTAAGAACACATGTGGTTCAAACCTCCGGGAATCATTTCAGATTCCAAAAGCAATTGTAGTCTTTGCTTCTTCATGATATCTTTAATTTATTCATTCCTTGAAACTTTTTCTAAAACTGAAACTTTTCATCATATATTTCTAATTCATCTTTCTCAGAAATATCAGTGACAACAACAAAAGTTATTTTGTTCCACTACTTATTTGGCAGAATTATATTTTGAATGGGAAAGTCATTCAATTATGCAAAAAGCAATACTTAGTTCCTGAGATATATGTGGCTGACCACATTCCCAAGATTTTTCAAATTTATTCTAAATTGGCAATTTTAGAAGTCAAAGCCAGCCATTAAGTTCTTCATGCATCTATCAATTTGCTTTGGGAAGTGATATATCTATGGCTTGAATAACATTTTTCCTGGTTAATAGTTCGCTCGGGTCAGGTTAAATCTAAAAAACAATGGATTTACACATGGAAAGATATTAAACTGATGACACTACAAATTGCAAATTTTCTTGAGCGTTTATGTCTGAAAATGTGTAAAAAGCTCTAAAATGGTCCTTTTTACCGATTCCCATGGCATTTTTAAAACTTTTATTATGATTTGAATTGCATTCCATACTAAAGATTGCCTTTAGTAGTTGGTAGTCCTATGACAGTGACTAAACCAAAATAATGCATCTTGAATTGGATTTAGTATCCATGTACAAAACGAGATGAATCTACAGAAGCAATGGTGAAAACTGATGCCCTAAACCTAATAAGAAAATAACAAATGTTTGGTATTTCATTTTTTGGGGAGCTTTCCTTTTCCTATCTAGGACTTCTTTGGTATTTACTCCTTTCACACAGGCAAACAGAAATGAATGTCAGCTGCCATGCTTGAGCTGTAACAACAAAACATGTGGTTGCAATGGTAATCAATCCAAAAAAAATTAAACAAAATTCTACAAAAATAATAAACAACATCTGGATTCTTAAAAGGAGTGGGCCACTGACTGTCTGGGCATGATTAAAAGCAGAGGAAGCAGAGCCCTTGACAAAAATCCCAGACTAATAAAGCTTGCGATCACAGTCAATGTGATGAATAGCACTACGCTTAAACCGTGAGAAAAGGCATGTAAAACAAGTGAGACGGTGACTAGAGAAATCAAAACTAACCTCAAAACTCGAGTGACGTCGAATTACCGGCTAAAAACACAAGAGAATATTTGTGAGAGTGGATTCAGGGAAATGGTGAACAGAAGACAGAAGTGAGATTGAAAGAACCAAGAGACATATACAAGAGACTATCTTTGTAATAACAGGATTGATTCCTGCAATAAAACTAATACCATCAAATGGTGTATGCCTTGGTAAGATACTTACGGACAAGTACCAACTTCATGCGCTTATATGATTTGAAACATATCAAAAACCATGCAAACAGTGAAATAGTCCTATCAAAATCGGGTAAAAATTTTCCATTTTACAGCATTTTAAATCTTAGATACATCATTAGTATAAATTGTGAATATTTTGTGACCTCCGAATGGGACAACTAGAAAATTGCTCATGTTAACTTATTGTTTTTCAGTCCTTTCACCAAACATTTTAAATGGGAGAAGTTGCCTAGAGTGAACAGTGAATTAGATATTTTTCATCACCTTGATCCAGATTTAGCAGTATAACACAATTTAAGAGCCTTTGATCTTTGAAATTTAGGAGAGAATTTTAGTTGCATTCCTCTTCATACATCGTCAGTTTTGTACAAGCTGAATTTTTTTACAAACTTCTGATTTGTTATAACTTAAAAACTATAAGTGCAACTGTGTCTGTTTAAAGCCTGTTCTGCTCAGAATGTAATGCTCTCTGCTGTTTTATTAGTTTTGCCACTGTTGAGAGATTGGGTAGAATTAGAGTGTTTAACCATTCAAGGGGCAATCTCTAGAAAACTTTGTAAGCTAATAGATGAAAAATTTAATTTAAAAAAGAAAAAGGAAAAAGGTGTGAGTATACTCAAAAGAGGTACAGTTGTAAACAGCTGTTGAGTGAAATTTATGGATTAGAATATGTTCAGAGTTCGTCACTCTTATTACATAAGAATAAACAAAACAGCGTGAGAAAAGACAATATGAGTACTTACCTTGATGAATATTAATTCTATATCATTACCCATACACTTATGAATACATTGTAGTTCTAAAACTTCTGAGTTTTTCACGACTTGTTGGAATAAATAAGTGAATGCTACATGGATATTTTTCTACTTGCCATATTCAAAATAAATAATTCACCATTTGAGGCCTTACCTTTGAGAATTTGAGTTCTATAACACCTACCCCATTGCTGGCTTTAAATTGGCTTGATTAGAAGAGTTATGCTAATAAAGTGTAACAACTTAGTTTGGGTATACCACAATTGTAATGCTTGCAGGAACTAAGTTATATTAACTTGAAATCAGTATTCAGTATTACAAATTTCTCAAGAAGATGGCCCACCTTTTCATGAGAATTACATGATAGTCTCATTAGATCTCAGGAAATCTCATGAAAGTCTTATGAGATATCAAGAGTTCTCATGATAATATCACGAGAATCTCATGAATTCTCATGAGAAATTGGGCCATATTCAATTTTTTTGTCACGGCATGGTAAGCTAGAGCTACTTTGTGTAAGGGTGGGGTACAGGCGGCTTATATATTTGGTTCCACCAGCAGCACCTCTAGACCCCAAAACTATGTCATAAGTTTCGCACGCAAAAAAAAAAAAATCTAAAAATATAATTTCTAATGTCAGGTATATGCTGCTTCATAATTGCATAAGAATAAGAATTAAAGGAAACATGTACTTTAATAATACTGTACAGTATTCTTATAAAGATGGCGAAAAAATAACATAGCGAGAAATGTTGGAAAAAGAAGATTAAAAACACTAATGAAATCTGAAACAGGATCTTACACTATATTTGTATTCATTCATAAAATCCTAGAATTTCATGTTTTACCTTTAAAATTATAATTTGATCTAAAAAACCTTAGAAGTACAAAATAAGACATCAGGAAAAATGCAGAAATATATATAAAATGTGACTTTTATTTAAGGTAAAAGGAAGTGCAGAACGTTGGCTAAATTGATTTGAAATCTATTAAAAACTAAACAACAAAATTCATCAAATTTGGTTAAAAAGTCACCATATTACAGCATTTTGTAATCTCAAGCATCAATATACAAGAATTTATGCAAATTTGTGATGTATTAAAGAGAGCCTTGGCATTTTCTTTTGTAAATCTATTGTTTTTAAATATTTATCAAAATTATTTTAAGTGCAAAAAAACTGATCAAACTTTTTTAGCTTACCCCAATAAAATTCTAGCAAGGAAAGACTTTCCCATCACTTCCAATTACTAATATTTTAGGAGAGAAATTTGAAGAGTTACATAAAGACTTAAGAGTTGTCCACCCATTCATACATCAAACATGAATTAAAAATTTATCCAATTTTGGTCAGCAATAACTCAAAAACTTGCTTTTTTTTTTTTAATTCAAAAATTGACAAGGTATGTAAGTAGGAAATGGAAAAAAAGTCCTGAAATTTTCAAACGTCAAAATGCACATGCATAGCGACACACTCTACCTAAATACTTGAGCAAAAACACTCCTCAAATACCTAAAAATCCCAAATATCATGAAAATTTGGATGTCCTGGGTCTTGAGTGTGGGGTACAATGGAAAGACCCTGGACTTTTATATATGATCTTTGATGTTTAAGTTTATTTCTAGTGTACACACTTGCATCTCTATTAGTCTACTGTTGTTGTGTTAAGCCTTTCACATATCTGTTTTGATTTTCTGTAAAAAAAATTAAAAAAAAAATTGAAGAAAATAAACTTAAAAAAGAAAAATACTGAAATACCAAAAAAATCAAGAAGACTTACATCCCTGAACTAATTTGTTTATATTTTAATAATCTTTTAACTAATGTAGAAATTACAATGCCTCCTCCAAAGACCTTGAGAAGTGGGATATTCCTACTGTGGAAAAAAATATAACTTACATGTTGGGCTCTCTCTTTCAGACTCATTCCATAGGGCAGAAGATTGTCTATTAGGTACTTCTTATCTTTGGCTTTCTTGAAGAAGGGACTCTTAAGTAGTTCAGTGGCAGTGGGCCTGTTGACGAAATATGTCAGCTTTAGTCATTAAGAGTAACGCATGAACTAGTGTGATGTCATGATAATACTTCAGAATATAAAGGGATTGATAGGGATTCCATGTGCATTAGACATTTAACCCTTACTCTACCACGCGGCAATATTATCGCCGTTTTCAAACCACCTTTTTCTATAAAAAATCGGGACCTAAGCAAAGTCCTATAGAAGTAATCTTAGTGTCATTTTAAGTACTCAGATGTTTCTATCGCAAAATGAAACTTTTTTTATAAGAGTCATATTACAGATTTTAGAGAAAAAGTTGCTTGAAATGGGTAAAACTCAAAAATTGCTAAAAAATTGGCTTTTTTTTTTTTTCTTTCTTTTTTTAAATCTTATATCTTCAAAGTTCACATTTTTGCTTCAAAATCAAACACGCAAGTCCTAAGACATGATAGTAATGATTTCTGGTCTAATTTTATACCAGCAATCTTTTGTTCTGGAGAAAATTCTTCAAAATTTCATGAATTTTTGACCCTATTTTTTCGAAAAATTGTAAACAAAAACCATACATCGCACATGCTTCGTTGAACTACCGTTCAAACCTGCTTGCAATTTCCTTTGATATATGAACTAGACTTGGTAAGTACCATCATGGTTCGCATGCCCATGCAAATTGACAGCCATATCATTTGACCTGGCCAATTATAAAAATGGCATCTCACACTAAGTCCCACATGGCATCCCATGTCCCACATGGCATATCACCCCATGTCCCACATGACATCCCAATTTTTTTACTATAATCATTTTTACTATTTTTTTTCATTTTTTCCCTTCTTGCTAAAAATCATAGATTAGCATCATTGGAAAGGAAATTTGATAAAGAATCTAAATATATAACAAAAATCTGTTTTCAAAATTCAGAAGTTATACTCGTGCAAAGATTGATCCATTTGTTGACCAAATTTAGCCAAAAATTGCTTAATTTGGTTATCTTTGTCCCACTTTTCCTAATTTGGCTTCCATTAATTAAAAGATCAATATCTTAGCTTCCATTCATACCAAAACTTGTAATGAAAGAAAATGAAAGGAAAGTTGTCCAGAATGCATATGAAAAAAAAGTAAGAAAATTGGGCTCACTTTTAAAACCCCTGGTAGAGTAAGAGTTAAAACTAGAAATGTAACATACTGTATGAGGACAAGGAATCTTTGCTTGAACACAAATATTTTGATGTACCATACAAGGTTTGCACCATAACACTAGAAATTAAAATTTGGCCCCTCAAAAAAAAAAAAAGTTTATTTTAATACAACACTGCAAATAATTGTGCACTAACGGTGCTGTGTATGCAATGACTAACAGAGCAATACTTTTCAAGTGATTTAACACATTGCCACAAAAGTTTTAACTTTTAAATAAATCATCAAAAGCGAATACAACTTTAAAAGCATACGCATACGGGCCAAATATTTTTTTTATACTTGTGCCCCAAAAATATTTTCTTATTCTTGTTTCTCTTCAAATTTTAGTAAACAAAGTGGCAAATTACCATCAAATTATGCTGAAGACCTTATTTTTTCCTTTTCATCATTTTTTGACCATTTTGTCAATGTCATTTTCCCCCCCAATTTTTCCAATTTTATCCAAATTTCCTCATTTTTTTATTGAGTTGATCCAAATTTCCTCATTTTTCAATTGATTTTATTCAAATTTCCCCATTTTTTACTGAGTTGATCCAAATTTCCTCATTATCCCACTGATTTTATCCAAATTTCCTCATTTTTTTTACTGAGCTGATCCAAATTTCCCCATTTTTTACTGAGTTGATCCAAATTTCCTCATTTTCCCACTGATTTCATCCAAATTTCCTCATTTTTTTACTGAGTTTATCCAACTTTCCACATTTGTTTACTGAGTTGATCCAAATTTCCTCATTTTTCTACTGATTTTATCCAAATTTCCTCATTTTTTGACTTTGAGTTAAAAGGTTATATTTGCCACTCTGCCCTGTTCCCATACAACCTATGCTTCAAAGCACCAAATGGTTTAAGACTTATCTAAATAATATTTCAACTTACCTTTTTGATGGATCTTTTTGCAAACATTTGGCAATCATTTTCCTGAATTCTTTACTGTATTTCTTATAATCATCTTTATTTTCAACACCAGTTTCCAAGGAAGGCGGATCATTCTGCAGGGTCAGCATCAAAACCTGTTATGCCAAAAAATATATATATTTGTTGGGCATTCACTTAATCAGTTAGTTAAGTGTTCTCTATAGTAGATACAAATATCAAAGCGGACCCTGATACCTATACAGATGTAATGAGAGGAATGGCTAAAACTTATCTCCTGTATTCATAGAGCTCTATAAGTGAAAGTATTTGTGAATACAAGGAAAGAAACCATTGCAATATATTATCTCAAAAATGTTGCAAGTCTTTATTCTGCATTTTACATTTTCATGTTTTCACCCCAATTAGTTTTCAATGTCTTCATGCTCTTATAGTTATATGGCATGTGGAGGCAAAATTAGCTTCATTTCTATTGACATCTTAAAAGATGGAAGACTTCAAAAGAAACAAAATAGTGGAGAAAGCATTCAAAAATCTTATTCCGTTAAGGGGATATTTAAGTTTAAATTTTGGTATCATTTGTATAGAAACACTGAAATCAGACTAGTTGTGATGGTATGCCTCAGATTCCTCAAAGTCTTGATGTATGCTATCATATTTTGTCCTTTTATTTTGTGGCTTTAAAACCATGGGATATGTCAAAAAGTGGTAAATCCGAATCTGGGAAGGGTATCTATCTATATTATACCACCTGAAGAAAGTTAGAGGAAAAAAGAATTTAAAAATGAAAAAACTACTTTCTTTAAAATACATTAACAATTTGCTAAGAATGTGAGATAAAGATGTCAACTTTCCATAGTAGACTTACCACACTAGTCATTTCTACACATAATAGAGTTGTAAACTTAGAATATCTCTTTAACGAAATAAGATTTTTGAATGCTTCCTTTACCATTTTGTTTCTGTTTAACTCTTTCATATAAAATGGACATGCTTGACTACTAAACTAAGAAAGGAGAGGAAGGTGGTCAGATCTTGCTATAGTTGATGTGATGTGGGTAAAAGAGGATTGTTTGAGGTGGGTTGTAAGCAGAAAAGCTCAGAGGAAAAGCTTGAAAGTGTTTAGGAAAGCTATAGGGAGGGAGAGCAGTAGGCAGTTTATGTTTAATTGTAATCATTGGTGGACAGTTTTCCCACTTTGGGTTGTGTATGGATGCGAGAACTGATTTAGAGTCTGAGGGCAAGAAGGATGTCATTAGCTTCGGCCGGAATGATGGACAAGTTGTTGGGAAGTATGCCATTGAGACAATTACATGAATATTTTGAGCGGCCTGCAAGTCATACATCACAAAATTATCGCACTGTTACATTTCTGAAACTTCAATCAGACGTAACTTGGACACTAAAAGTGTTATTTTCAAAATTCAAAGTCCTTCCTGGAATCTGACACTCTTTACATCGCCATTGTGTCAGTCAAAACCACTGTCATCTGCTGTACACCTAATTAGACTTACATACATTTGCATGTTGTTATATAAGATTATATTCATAAGATAATTATGCTAGAATCTTGCTGTGCTGTTGGTTGCAAATAAAAAGACATTTTCTCGATTTCCATCCGATCCTAATCGATGTTCGAAGTGGGTCTCTGCTGTACGACGCAACGGCTTTCAACCTACGGTAGGCTTTATACACTAGGCTTTGCAGAGAGCACTTTATATCACATATGTAGGCTGTGTCTAAGTTTAACAAACAATCAGATGGCGTTAACGTTAAAGTTACTCTTCGTATACCCAGTGAAAATATAACTTAAAGAAAATATGAAGAAAAATACGAAGCGAGCAAAAAACTGCAATCAGTAAAATTCGCTGAATTGATACTAATAGGTTAGCATGTAGTATGTTTGTTGTACGTGTGATGTGACTGAGCTGTGTAAAGACGTGGGAAACACAACACCGCCGCTGCCCTGCAAAATGGAGTCCAGTTGAGTTAAGAGTCACGTGATGAAATCCCTCTATTCACTTGGTCGTTGCGGAGATGATGTCATTTTCTGGAGTGAAAACAAACCTTTGCGCGATACACGTGGCAAGTCCATATGCGTTTACTGTGTGCTGATTGCTTTGTTTTCACTCCAATGTGGGGTGAGTGCGCACAGTTGCTATGCGGTCTGATTTTAGGTGACAAATATGAATTGCATAACCTCTCCATTTCATTACACTTCATCATAGGGTGAATTTCATCACCTTCTTTGAACATATGATAAACACTGAATTACTATTAAACTTTAAGCAACAATGCAGATGAAAACTGAAAATGACACAGCTATGTTCCATAACTGAATGGATCCAAACATACCTTCATCGGTGGATATTTTGCATAGGGTGCCTTGCCAGTCGCTAACTCAATCGCAGTAATGCCAAAACTCCAAATGTCAGCTTGTAGACCATATCCTTTGACCTACAAAAAATGAGATATACCGATAAAATTTTTTAGTAGAATATTGCTTCTAAACTAGGGCTGTCAAGATAGAAAAAGGAAATATACAAATAAAAAAAAAATTAGTAGAACATTGCTTCCAAACTAAGGCTGTCAAGATATGGATAAATCAGATATCAATTTTCATGGGGAACGTATTGCGATATCTATATTACTATTGCTGTTGTTGTTGTAATTACTATTATTATTATTAATTTTGGATAATTGCTTAGGTTTCCAGCATACAAATCTCATTTATCCCTTCAAATCTAAGAGCTAAGGAAAATATACAAGACTCAGATACTCTGCAAATATTCTGTGAAAATCTTATTCATTCGAAAAAATCTTATTCATTTGAAATGTTTCACAAAATTTTGCCATTATATGCAGTTTACATGTACAAATGGCATATCATGGCATATGTTGGTCAGGGTATTTTTAATATCATAGAAAAAACATTATTATGATAATGAACATATGGATGGTTACAGCCCTATTCCAAACCATCCCCAAAATTTGAATTTGTTATGGAATATATATTTTCTCGATTCTGCTTTTTGCAAAAGAATATCACAGTAATAAATATGTAAAAGTCAGCGGCGTAGGAAGATATTTGATATTGGGGGGCCAGATTTGATTTTTGTCCCAACAAGCCTACAAAAATGTAAGAGTCTCTTACTGTCTTATTACGGTAAAACTATTTGTAAGAGGGGGGTGGGTCGTAAAACCATCCAAAATTTGGATAAAAATTCCTGAAAATGGATTGAGGACATTTCCCGAAAAAAATTCCTGAAAATGAAGGAAATTTCCTCAAAATTACTTCGAAATGAAGACAATTTCCCTAATAATGAGCAAATTTTGTGAAAACTAAAAATAAATTCCTGAAAATGAAAGAATTTACTGAAAATGGAAGCAAATTTCGTGAAAATTGAAAATAAATTCCTGAAAATGAAGGAAATTTCCCAAAAATTGTTGAAAATTTCCTCCAAATGAATATAATTTCACAAAAATTAAAGAAAATTCCAGAAGAATTGATTAAATTTTTCTGAAACTAGAGAAAATATCCCAAAAATGAAAGAAAATTTCCAAATATTGAGCAAATTTTGTGAAAACTAGAAAATGAATTCCTGAAAATGAGGGAAATTTCTCAAAATTTGAAGCTAATTTCGTGAAAACTAAAAATAAATTTCCGAATATGAAGAAAACTTTTTCAAAATTGCAGCAAATTTCATAAAAATTTAAGGAGATTTCTCGAAAATTAAAAAATTTCCGGAAGAAAAGATGCTATGATGGAATCTGACTTTTCAAAATCAATTTGTTAGACTTCATTATGGGGCAGGAGAAGGGAGGGGGGGTGGCTCCCAATAAACTTATTGAGGGGTCGTGTGCCCCCTCCCCTCGGTTCTTATGCCACTAAAAGTTTTTTTATTTTTGCAATTATTACAATCCCTCATGTTCAAGTGAATGCTTGTTACTTAAAGAGACAATAAAGTTCAGACGTTTTTGATAGCCTTTCATACCCTTCTATCCAGCATACAGTTGACATAGCATTTGTTTTCCCACCAGCTCTCTTTCATTGTTTAGGTTGCTACAATATAATTTTGGATGCAGTTTCCTGACAAGTGTCCTACCATCTTTAGTCTTTTTATTCTCAGCCTCTCATAAATTGGTGGTAACTTCTTATACAGGTCTTTAAGAGTGGTGTGTGATTAATGCTTTCATTAAGCGGCAGTTATAGCAACCATCTATTGTCAACTTTGATTGCTTGTTAGAGATATGATGGGGAAAATAGCAACAGGATATGAGATAGCCAAGAACAGGTAAGTGAGCGAATAAACAGTGAAAAAGAGGTACTAGCCATGTAAAATACCCAAACAAGAGGAATGTCTGTCATGTCCTATACTTTAGAACAAAGGAAAATATGAGGTAAAGAGGGAACATGCAAACACAAATCAAGAAATCAGCTTAAATGAAGAGATTTCACATGCCTGGAAGAATGAATTCAGCAAAACCCCTGCATAACATGAATCATTTCAAGTTTCACTCCTTTCAAAGTTACTGTTTTAAACATTAGTCGTATAAATATTTGCCCAGTATTATAATTCTACTTTCACCTCTTTTCTGATCATATTCTACGATTACATGTAAATACGCAAAGCACAATTACATGTAAATACGCAAAGCACAATTACATGTAAATACGCAAAGCACAATTACATGTAAATATGCAAAGCACAATTACATGTAAATACGCCAAGCACAATTACATGTAAATACGCAAAGCACAATTACATGTAAATACGCAAGCACAATTACATGTAAATATGCAAAGCACAATTATAGTAAATATGCAAAGCACAATTACATGTAAATACGCAAAGCACAATTACATGTAAATATGCAAAGCACAATTACATGTAAATATGCAAAGCACAATTACATGTAGATACGCAAAGCACAATTAATTACATGCAAAGCACAATTAAAATGTAAATATTAAAGCACAATTACATGTAAATATGCAAAGCACAATTACATGTAAATCATAAAGCACAATTACATGTAAATACGCAAAGCACAATTACATGTAAAACATAAGCACAATTACATGTAGATCAAAGCACAATTACATGATACAATTACATGTAAAAAGCACAATTACATGTAAATACATAAAAGCACAATTACATGTAAACATAAAGCACAATTACATGCACAATTACATGTAAATCAAAGCACAATTACATGTAAATACGCAAAGCACAATTACATGTAGATCAAAGCACAATTACATGTAAATAACATAAAGCACAATTACATGTAAATCATAAAGCACAATTACATGTAAATCATAAAGCACAATTACATGTAAATACGCAAAGCACAATTACATGTAAATACGCAAAGCACAATTACATGTAAATACGCAAAGCACAATTACATGTAAATACGCAAAGCACAATTACATGTAAATATGCAAAGCACAATTACATGTAAAAACGCAAGCACAATTACATGTAAAAACGCAAGCACAATTACATGTAAATACGCAAGCACAATTACATGTAAATACGCTAAGCACAATTACATGTAAATACGCAAAGCACAATTACATGTAAATACGCAAAGCACAATTACATGTAAATAAATACGCAAAGCACAATTACATGGAAATATGCAAGCACAATAACATGGAAATACGCAAAGCACAATTACATGGAAATACGCCAAGCACAATTACATGGAAATACGCCAAGCACAATTACATGGAAATACGCAAAGCACAATTACATGGAAATACGCAAGCACAATTACATGGAAATACGCAAGCACAATTACATGTAAATACGCAAAGCACAATTACATGTAAATACGCAAAGCACAATTACATGTAAATACACAAAGCACAAGCACATATACCCGCTTCCTACTGGATTGTTAATGAAGACTTCCTTCAATGCTATAAACATATTTCTGAGTAGGTTTGTGCAGTGGTTATTTTAATCATGGTGAAGCACAATCTTGACTGCATAAGGATACATAACTACTACCGTGAGTGGCAGAAACCGTTGAAAAAAACATCTTTATCAGTGTTTGGAGAAGAAGAAAAATGTAAATAAATGTCAAAGAGCACGTTTTTGGTCTTTTTTGCCCTTAAAATTTCATGCCAAATTAATTTCATCTTACTAAATCAAGTCCAGTTTGGTATTTAACATGCAAATATGATTTGTGAAGCTTGTGGACAGCAAAAAAAGAATTCTGAAATATCTGAACAAGTTTAAGCATACAAGGTAGAATACAAAAAATATCTTTGAACAGTTGACAGCATTTGCCTAGCAGGCAAACACTCAGTGCCAAACGTTACCTACTCTCCCATAAAAACAAAAGGTATATGATTCTCCCATAGCACACACCTGTTCCATAACTTCTGGTGCCATCCAGCAAGGGGTGCCAACAAATGTTCTCCTTACTTTCTCACGGGACATGTCTCCACCTGTCGCAAGCCACGAGCTCACTCCAAAATCACCAATTTGTACCGTACCATCCAAACCAAGCAAAATGTTACCAGCTTTCACATCCCTGTGTTCAAAAAGACCATCAGTTCACAAATTTGATTTCAGAGCACAACAATGGGGTTATTAATCTAACTAGAACTGTCGGAAGGACAGCATGCTGGACTATTTAAAGCTAACATAGAGATTAGGCTATTGAGAGACATATATGCAGTAATGGGGCTAGTGGAGGCAGTTGATTTTAAACTTACCTTTTTCTTTGTTTTAGATTTTTACAACATTTTACTACAAGCCTCAAAATATCTTGTAAATGTCCCATATATTTTAAGACAAAAAAGCTAAAGGTTACTATCTCACCCAGAAACTAAGAAAAATATGAAAGCCCTCTTTATAATTGAAACACCTCTTTTAGTTCTATCCATTGACCCACAAAGAAAGGAAAGGCCTGAAATATATTAATCACTGTGTTGGATATTTCAATCACTGTGTTGGATATTTCATAACTGTGTATGATTTTACAGTGGCAGCATAACACTCACTGTGTCTAATGTCATACTCACTGTAAATAAAGTGTCACTCAAGTGTTAGTTGTTACATTCAGTCGGATCAATGTTACATTCAGCTTCTGATGTTATATTCAGCTTCTGATGTTATATTCACTGCATCCCATGTTACACTCTGTGTCCAATGTTACATTTTTGTATCCGATGTTACACTCTGAGTCCGATGTTACACTGTGTCCGATGTTACACTCTGTGTCCGATGTTACACTGTGTCCAATGTTAAACTGTGTCCCATGTTACACTCTGTGTCCGATGTTACACTGTGTCCGATGTTACACTCTGTGTCCGATGTTACATTCTGTGTCCGATGTTACACTCTGTGTCCAATGTTACACTCTGTGTCCGATGTTACACTGTGTCCGTTGTTGCACTCTGTGTCCAATGTTACATTCTGTGTCCGATGTTACATTCTGTGTCCGATGTTACATTCTGTGTCCGATGTTACTCTGTGTTCACTGTTACACTCTGTATCCGATGTTACAATCAGTCTGTTACAATCAGCTTGTAACATTTGCTGTGCCTGATGTGGCATTCACATTCTGATGTTATATTCAGTTTGTAACATTCACTGTCTGATGTTACCCTCTATGTCTGATGCTACAATCAGTCTGATGGACCATACAGTTTGTAACACTCACTGTGTCAGATGTTATAATCAGTTTGTAACAACCACTGTGTCTGATGTTACACTCTATATCCTATGATACAATCAGTATGATGGTACATACAGTTTGTAACATTCACTGTCTCAAGATGTTATATTTTCTGTGTCTCATGCATTGTTTTTTATTTATTTCTTGTCTCCTGATTGGTTAAAGAAACCTGATTTGACATAAATTTAATGAAGGGTCCTTTCAGGTTTCAAAATCTGATGAAACAGGAGTAACTGCCTACAACTACTGACATTGGGCTCAGAGTGTCTACTACACAGCCTAAGGTCAACTCACTAGAATTTTGGTATTATGTTCTGGAAACTAATAGTCTATTTAGGGCCCATGTCAAGGCCTTATATGTTCCGGTCATATGACCAACGCTGACTGGTCGCCGACACAAATAAACACCCCAAACTTTGAGTTATACATGAATCCAATGGCCATGCCGCCCAGTCAGTGTTGCTGTGAAGTGGAGTTTGATAACTGCTTGGGAGGCAGCTTAATAACCTGTGGAAAACATTGGAGGTCATTTAGAGGCTGAAACGAGCAACTTTAGCAAATGATGTTATAATCAATGTGCATGATGTTACACTCACAGTGTCAGATGTTGCAAACATTGTCTGATGTTACGGTGTCCAAAGTTACAGTCCTTGAGTCTGATATTACACTACCTGTGACTGATGCTGCACTCACTGTGTCTTATGTAACAATCACATCTGATCATAGGGAGGATTTGGGGTACAAGAGGGGCATCCCCCCCACCCACACACACACTTTTTCCCATATCTTATATAGTAATGTTTTGTAAATTTGACTTTATGATTTTCCCCGCACATTCGGTAGGCAAATTTCATTTTGTGACTGTGCCACCACCTTTGGTGGGCAAATCCCACCCAATCATCAGTTGTTACATTCCATGTGTACAGTGGTGACACTAGAGTTCTTAAGGCCCGTGGAGAATTTATCGTTCAGGGTCCCATAAAAAACATATCGAAGCGTCATTGCTTGGGAGCCGCCCCCCCCCCCCCCACCCAAATCTTGATTTTGCTTGCGCATGGAGTTTAACCACTCTCACACCCTATCGTTGCATCACTACCTGTGTTTAATTACACACTTGATTATGCCAGTTGTTGCACTTTAGTGTGTCAAACGCAACACGTATTGCCTAAAAATGCACCAGAAGTTACACCTCCTTTACCAGGAGTATTTCTGCACACATATGATGTATTTTATGTTAGGTCTACATTTTGTAAAAGCTTTCTGGAATGCATTGCTGTACCTGTGAATCTGGCCGTGCTCATGAAGGTACTCAAGCCCTTGCAGAGTCTCCTTCAAAATTGTTGCAATGCTCGTCTCATCTAAATAGCCTCCTTTTGTATGACCTCGTTTCCTCATTGATTTAATGATATCTAGTACAGAACCTGCCAAGAAAGAAAAAATAACTTCAAATTTGATTCGTTCTCAACTTGACTATAGAGTCCTGCTGAGAGAGGTTTGTGATACATGAAGGAAATCATTTTCTCATACTAATACAACTAATACAACATGACAAGAAAAAACAAAAATGGTTACCAGAAAGCTTTCTAAAAGGTCTGTTACTTGAGAAAAACATAAAACTATAAAGTGGAATTTTGCATGTCTTTTTCCCCCTTTTCATGTGAGTTTCTAAGAAAACATACTGAATACAGTATACAGATACATTTAAAAAAATATTGATTGCCAACTAAAGGCCGTCACCAAGGAAGTTTTAAAATTGACAGAAAACCTGAAATCAGCTCAAATTGTCACCAAAAATCAGTAAACTATTGGTTGATTGGCACTTTTGGGATTTTCAAGGCCTTATAATCCAACAATTATATGTATCTGTGATATCAAAATGGGACCTTGAAGCTGTCACATTTCATTTGGACAATGTGATACAGAACACCCATTTAGAGTGTAATACTACAAATTTGAGAAGACATGGACGCTCCTTTTAATCAGGATGATTAATGTGCATGTAACAATACATGTTGTTTGATCAGCTAACAAAGGGCATGATTTGCATGTAAATCCATTGCCCCAATAATTCAAAGTGAGCAGCAAACTCTTAGAATGAGTTTATGAGCCTTACCCAAATCAACATGGACAGGAAAATGCATCATCATTATCAAGATTAAATCTTAAGAAAGAATAAGAATACAGTCCACAAAGCTCAAATATTTTAGGCACTTGAAGCGAATGAGACATACTCGATACCAAATACTCAAATGACAGATAGATACAAGGCACCAGACCTAGAGGTAGACCACCCAAAAGGAGGAATCTTGAGGCATCAATTCCTAGTGACAGCACAAAGGCTGACCCAAAACAGGATAAATTGGAGAAAATAATTATGGGAAGACAACACGTGGAACTGAAAGGAACCAGTGTGGAAGTCGTAAAAGTAAGTAAGTAAGTAAGAATAAGGAGTAGGATTTCCTTCCACATCCTTACATCCTTAGGAGTTAGGTGGCTCAGTTTGTAGAGCGAACAACTGAGATGCCGGAGGTTCCAGGCTCAGGAGAATCAACCAGGAGATTCAAGTAGGAGATTTTTCCACATCCCAAATAGAGGGATATGCCTGACATCAGGGCAGAAATATGTGGTCTACATGACCTGCTCCTAATCCAGCCTTTGTGAAGAAGTGGACAATGGCTGGATCACGCTCACCATCCATTAGATGAGAATGTTTAATGTCTCTGAACACTAATTAAGAAGAGAAGACGTTGTGTACATTCACTTCCCATCATGATCCAGTCAAATCTAAGTTCCAGTGCTCTGACTTGTCCGAAGAACTTCACTGGTGGCACTGTGGTTTTCTTGGAATGCCATGGTATAAAAGCATATTTTATGTATGTATCAAAAAAAGAAAATGTAAGGTGGAAAATAGACTACATGTATCACCAAATTCAAAATGGCTCTTTACCTGCTGCCAGAAGTTTCATAACCACCCACAACTCCTCCTTGACAACAAATGAAGTAAAATACTGAGCTACATTCATATGTTCACATTGTGCCATGGCTTGAATCTCCGTCTGAATAGAGAGGGGGGAAATAGCAATTAGGAGAAAAAGAAACTAGTATTAAAGCACTCTGCAGAGCGCATACCTCCGCCCCCCCTGTTCATTCCTCACCTGAATACAATCTACCTCAGAAACCCTGGACCCACCAAATTATAACCCCAAACAATCTCTTTATCACTGTTGATCCTTATTGCCATTTACATTCTAACCACTAAAGGATCATCACTTGTGATCATTGTTTTCAGTGCAATTCAGGCTAAGCATTCATTGTTTGAGCTCTATACAGGGTAGATTCACATTCCATCATGTTCATCTCAACAAAAATCAAAAATCAATTGTTTTTTTTTCAATGATACCAGAGACCACTTCACTTTGATTTCTTTTGAGTCCAGAAATTCATTGTATGGCTGTTCTTTCATGACATTAGTTCATTGTTCAGCACATTCCATTGGAAATTTTCAACTAAGTGTTCATAAATCTTGCCCTAAAATATCCCCACCTCTCCATTTTTGCCCTTCCCTACTGCAATACAGCCCAAATTTTAATTACTTCTTCCTTAATCAGTAACAAAACCACACAGTAAATCTAATCCAAATCCAGTCCTTTGTTCTTGATATATATTGATGACAAACAAACAGACAAATAGAGGCAAAAACATGTCCCCACCCTTCCATTTGCACCCTTTCCTTGTTCCAATATGTCTCAAATTTCAATCACTTCATTCTTAAGCAGGAGCAAAACCACACACCAAATTTAATCCAAATCCAATCATCATTTTTGAGATATCTTGATGACAAACAAACTGACAAACGGGTGAAAACATAACCTCACCCAACTTTGTTGGTGAGGTAATTAATACTGGACAACAAAATCAATAATAAGATATTGTTTCTCCTTCTTTAAAAGAACACTTTGTCAAGATTTTTGCTCAAAAATTAAACAAAGAAAAAAAAAGAAGAGAAAAACAGGTACTCAGAAAAAGGTTATTGCATTGGTGAAAACCCTTTTTGAGTACAGTGCCCCAAATCTGAGGTTTGAATTACATGTATGGCGATATCTAATATATGTGCAGAATAATTTGTTAGATAATGAGTGGGATTTGCACTTGTTGAATGTTAGTTTGAGATATGAGTTGTCAGGCTCAATGCAATGTCTGTTTGAAGCAAATTGAGAAAACCATAGACAAAGAAACTATTTAAAAAGAGAGAAAAAGTTGATCTGAACTTGAATGGTTTCTGGTTGTTACTTGTTATTCTTTCAATATCTTGACTTTAAGAAACAAAAATTTTATACATATGACCAAAGCTTTGCAAAAATTGAAGTCACTTTCGCAAGACAACCTCAAAGGTCATTGCTACAAATAATGGTAATACACATCAAAATATAATTAGTGATTTGATTTCATAATCAAAGGGACATGATTTCAAATTGGAAAACAAGGATGGAATTCAAGAATGCAAAATGGAAGAAATTGCTTTTATTCAGTGGTACATTATATATATTTATGAAGGTAATACACATCAAAATATAATTAGTGATATGATTTCATAATAAAAGAGAGATGATTTCAAATTGGAAGACAAGGATGGAATTCAAGAATGCAAAATGGAAGAAATTACTTTTATTTAGTTGTACATCATATATATTTCCTGAGTATCAGAGATGGGCAGAACTATCCGATATAACTTCATTGTATGCATGAGTCAACCTGCATGTAAATTTGTTATCTGCAAATCATAATGCAAATAGTTCACCTTTTTGCAAAAATCTGATCAAACCTGTCACTTTGGATGACCCCAGGATGAATTCAAAATCTATAATCATTAATTTTCTGGGAGCTGCACAGAGTGCATGACCCCATGAGTTGAAGATCACCAACCCCTGATCTACTGTATGCATGAAATTTGGTAAAATTTAAATATTCTTTATAGCCTTGAATAAGGAAGACAGAAGGCTAGCATCAGAGGGAACTCAATCACAAAGGCACGGATTCATTTTGAGGAAACGGGTAAAATGAGGAAATGTTTCAAGGCAGATATCGTATTGACGTGTAGAGAAACTTACAATTAATCTTTCTGGGTTTAATGATTGACAGCTTGTTTTAACTAATCACCTCACGAATTTGCCTAGCAACAAAATCTGCATAACTAAGTGGGTCAAACATCCTACGCGATACTGGTACAGCACAGCTAGCTAACGGCATGCGCTCATGTAGACAAATTTCTGCACACACAGACTGAGTGACGGCAAAATGGTGAAAATAAATTGCGCTTAAAGGCCCGCTGAGTGCTTTGTAAATCTGATTGCTGTTAACCTGAACAGTTAGCAAACTGAATTTTGTTTATTTTATTTATTAAAACCTCTAAAAATCCGGAGTAGTGCCATAAATGAATCGGAGACTTAGGGCAGGCCTCGCGAACATTTAAATGTCGACGCATTGGTAATGCAGGATTGCGGATTTGAGGTTTTGTTTGCCCTACATAGTTGCCGCGTTGCTGTGGTGGGCGTGGCCTATTTGAAAACCTGGAAAGATTAATTACTGACAAGCCAATCAATTCCTGCCGTGGAAGTGACGTTACTTATATGATGGGACTTATCTGTGACAGATCAAGTACTAGTGACGTTACTAATATGATGGGACTTATCTGTGACAGATCAAGTACTAGTTACTAATATGATGGGAGTTATCTGTGACAGATCAAGTACTAGTTATGTTACTAATTTGATGGGACTTATCTGTGACAGATCAAGTACTAGTTATGTTACTAATATGATGGGACTTATCTGTGACAGATCAAGTACTAGTTACTAATATGATTGGACTTATCTGTGACGGATCAAGTACTAGTTACGTTACTAATATGATGGGACTTATCTGTGACAGATCAAGTACTAGTTACTAATATGATGGGACTTATCTGTGACAGATCAAGTACTAGTTATGTTACTAATATGATTGGACTTATCTGTGACAGATCAAGTACTAGTTATGTTACTAATATGATGGGACTTATCTGTGACAGATCAAGTACTAGTTATGTTACTAATATGATGGGAGTTATCTGTGACAGATCAAGTACTAGTTATGTTACTAATATGATGGGACTTATCTGTGACAGATCAAGTACTAGTTACTAATATGATGGGACTTATCTGTGACGGATCAAGTACTAGTTATGTTACTAATATGATGGGACTTATCTGTGACAGATCAAGTACTAGTTATGTTACTAATATGATGGGACTTATCTGTGACAGATCAAGTACTAGTTATGTTACTAATATGATGGGAGTTATCTGTGACAGATCAAGTACTAGTTATGTTACTAATATGATGGGACTTATCTGTGACAGATCAAGTACTAGTTACTAATATGATGGGAGTTATCTGTGACAGATCAAGTACTAGTTATGTTACTAATTTGATGGGACTTATCTGTGACAGATCAAGTACTAGTTATGTTACTAATATGATGGGACTTATCTGTGACAGATCAAGTACTAGTTACTAATATGATTGGACTTATCTGTGACGGATCAATGATACTAGTACTTACGTTACTAATATGATGGGACTTATCTGTGACAGATCAAGTACTAGTGACGTTACTAATATGATGGGACTTATCTGTGACAGATCAAGTACTAGTTACGTTACTAATATGATGGGACTTATCTGTGACAGATCAAGTACTTTTCTTAAGATGAGATTCCCTCTTTAACCTAAAAATCAAGGCACCACTCTGAAAATGAACTAACTTACCGTTAATTCATCCATGGATGTGTCGCAATCATCCAGGTTAATTTTTTTGATGGCACAGTTTTCACCCCGGGGAATGCAAGTGGCCTTCTGTACAAGTGCTGTAGCTCCATGACCTGAGAATATAAAGATACAGGATTTGAAATTGAGGCAATATATGCTACTGTACAATATACAATCGAGAAATTCATAGGCTCAGTCAAACTCAATATCGCTGGTTACATGTTGTTCAACATGTTGTATAGAAAAATCACTTAAAATTCATTAGTAAGACACATCTCAATTTCATTTCAACCTTCAAATCATCAAAAAAAGATCAATAAGCATCAATCATCAGATCATGCACTAATTAGGCAAAAAAATATTATACTATATATGTAAGCCTATACAACCAGAACATCAATGATGTAATGCTTAACACATTGACCCCAACTTGATAAACTAAATCTCTATTGCACTGCTATAAAAAAAGGGTGGTTCAGCTGACGTCATGAGGTCACATGACTTTGTTTACATCACCATTTTGTAGGGGAAAAAATGTCATCTGCTGTACACTTAATTAAATTTACATACATTTGCAAGTTGTTATATAAGATTACTTTGGTAAAATACCAGGTAAGATAAATATGCTGGAATCTTGCTGTGCCATTAGTTACTAATAGATGGGTGTTGGGGAATAAAAAGATGTTTTCTCGATTTCCATCCGATCCTGCTCGACGTTCGAAGTTGGTTTCTGCTATATGACGCAAAGGCTTCCGACCTACGGTTCACACAGAGATTTGCAGCTACCACTTTATATCAGGTACTGTATGTAGGCTGTCTAAGCTTAGACAACAATTAGCTGGCGTTAACGTTAAAGTTACTCTTCGTATACCCGGTGAATATATAAAACTTAAGAAAAATATGAAAATCAGAAGAAAACAAAAATTTGCAATTAGTAAAATTCGCTGAACACCTGGTACTGGTAGGTTAGCATGTAGTATGTTTGTTATGTGACTAAGTTGTATGAAGATGCGTGAAACGCAATGACGCCGCTGCCCTGCAAAATGGTTTTCAGTCGAGTTAGAGTCACGTGATGAAATCCCTCTATAGGGTATGTTGAAGCCTTTTATACAAATGTATTATTAAATCATAACAATAATATGCAAAATTTGTCATAAAAATAACCTTCATATGCCTGCACAATAATAATACGCCAAGAAAAAAAGAAAAAAAAAGAAAACATTTAGCAAAAAATATCAGTATACATCCGCATACATATACTTTGCAGATAATCAGTAGTTTTTCGGTAAGACCTAATGAAATGATTTGTGCCCCTACGAAAAATGGAAACTACTGATGATATGTGTAATACAGTAGTTTTTTGTTAATACTGATTATCTGTACTGTATTTGCCCACACAAGTTGAATGTTTGTAAAGCTTTATTTAGATTGACCATTGAGATCTGGGGAGCCAGGCTACTCTCAGCAAAAATAAAACATGCTGACAGGAACATCAGCATACAGCTGCACGATAGGAACTACAGTACTTCATATAAATTACCATATAGAGATTAGAGTATACACACTTCAAGATATATACATTAATTGAAGTAGAACTTAAAATCAATGCAACCATAGGTTACAAACAATACACAAGCGGTGTTAACAAACAATACACAAGCGGTGTTAACAAACAATATACAAGCGGTGTTAACAAACAATACACAAGCAGAGTTAAGAAACAATGCACAAGCGGTGTAACAAACAATACACAAGCGGTGTTAACAAACAATACACAAGCAGTGTTAACAAACAATACACAAGCAGTGTTAACTAACAATACACAAGCGGTGTTAACAAACAATACACAAGCGGTGTTAACAAACAATACACAAATGGTGTTAACAATACACAAGCGGTGTTAACAATACACAAGCGGTGTTACCAAACAATACACAAGCGGTGTTAACAATACACCAGCGGCGTTAACAAACAATACACAAGCGGTGTTAACAAACAATACACAATGTTTGAATAAGAGAATAGAGAGAGATTTTTTTATAGGTGGGGAGTCTGCATTATAACTTTTTACATCTAAGTCGCTTTAAGAAAAATTTGATAAACCTTCAAAGATAAAGGGTGGTAATCTGTAGGTCTGCTTCAACAGAGAATGATAAAAAAGATTTGTTAAGAAAGAATGTTATACATTGTATTCCGCAGAGATATTGAATACTAAAGTTATGTGAAATTGTTGAACAACATTTTCACTAAGCCTTGCAGTTTAATATTGACTTGTACTTATCTCAGTGCATTGCATTCAAATTTGATGACCTGCAATACAGTACAGGTTAAGATCAAAGGTGAAAAAAAGATATCTGATCAAATATTAGCATTGTATTTCTATCTTAATATCTCAATCTTGTAACGGAATCAATTAATATTTCACAGGAAGTACTGTACATGTGCTTGAACAGGATCCAGAAAGTTAGTCTATGATGTCACTTCCTGCCAAAAAGATTCTTGATGACATTTTTTCTTCTGCACAGATTTCTGAAAGCTGAAAATTCAGCATTCTCCTGACTTGAATACATCATCAAGAACTTTCTTCATCAGAAGTTATGTAAGAAAGACGATGTTGGGCAATAAAATCGAGAACAAGACCGGTTGAATATGTTTCGTCACTATTCTATCTGTTTTACAGGTATTCCCTCATCATAGGGTAAGGCAATGAATGAAGCTGCTCCTATGATCTGGAATAACCTTACATCTAAAATTCACAACTCAATATCTCTGGATATCTTTAAAAATCCCCTATTTTACAGAAATGAACTTAGAGCTCCTTGTGAGGCCATGGGGCAAAGCTCCAGTGGGGGTCACGGAGCAGTCAACCTGAATATGAATGTGTGCAATACACAGCTTTTTCAACTACCAAATTAGGATGGTTATGAACATTTTTCAGTACATTTAGATTACCCCCATCATTAAAAAAGGTCAAAAATAGCCATTTTAAACAAAATATTTTTTTCCATGTAAGGCGCTATATAAATCTCAGGTATTATTTATTAATAATGTACTGAACAATGAAATCATGCTTTGAATAAAAATCCAAACAATCCATTATTTAAAACGCAAATTAAATCAAGTGGTTGGGTATCAAATAAAATCAAAACACTTCGTTTTTGGCATGAAAAGAAAATATGGAATGTGAATCTTATCTGAAAAGAACTGAAACATTGAATGCTTAGTCGAATAAAACTGAAAACAATGATGGCCAAAGAAATCAGTCAAAAGGCAAATACATGTAACCGGGAAGTGTTTAGAATGCAAATAGGGATCCTGATTAAAGGTGAGGAAGAAATTATATGGGGATAAAACTTAGTGAGTCTTTAATTCCTGAGGTAGATTGTATGGTGTGGAGGAAAGGGAAGGAGGGGAGGAGGGGAAAGGGGGAAGGGGAGGAGGGGGAAGGGGAAGGGGGAAGGGGGAAGGGGAGGGCTTAAGCTTGACAAAATATTAGGCACATTGGGCAGAGGTATGCACTCTACAGAGTGCTAAAATTCTAGTTATTAATAAGATTCATCAAAGTTATCTTAAAATAAGTGTGATAGATCAATAATCCATTTATTATTTCTGAAAGTCCTACAAGAAAACAAAACATAGATATGATCACCTAATAGCTTTCCACAATAAGCCAGTTCATGGTAACGAACGCACATGCCCGGAACTGATCGTGGTGTCAGGTCAAGTGATAATAACAATCAGCACAGAATGACATGTGGCACATGGGTAGAGATGCCATGTGGGACATAAAGATGGATGTCTTCGATGGATGTCATGTAGGCACAGGAAAGGATGCTGTGTGGTACATAGGGTGGGATGGCATATAGGACATATCAGTGCATGGGATGTCATTTGGTACATCTTTTAGATGAGATGCCATGCGGGACATAGAAATGGATGTCATGTGGAACATCGGAGGGTGGGACATGGAGAGGGATGCCATATGGGACAGAGGGACGGATTCCATGTAGGGCATAGGGGGAATAACATATGGCAAATGGGTAGAGATGTCATGTGAGACAGAGATGGATGTCATGTGGGTAATAGGGATGGATACCGTGAGGGGCAAAAGGAAGGATACTGTGTGGTACATATGGTATGATGGCATATGGGACATCTGAGTAGGATGTCATTTGGTACATCTTTAAGATGAGATACCCTGTGGGACATAGAGATGGATGTCATGTGGAACATAGGAGGGTGAGACATGGTTAGGGATGTTATGTGGGACAAAGGGAAGAATTCCATGTGGGGCATAACTGGAATGACATGTGGCACATGGGTAGCTATGTCATGTGGGACATTAAGATGGATGTCATGTGGAGCAGGGTGGGATGATATGTGAGGTATAGAGTGGGATGTCAGATGGGACATGGGTGGGGTGGATAGTGAGATGTTTTTATAATTGGACTTGTGATATGTGTGTCAATTTGAATCAGTATGCAAGCCATGATGGTATTTATCGTTCTAATTCAATTTAATATTGTTATATGCATGTGGCATCCCACCCTATGTCCCACATGTCATCCCTCCTTATGTCACACATGGCATCCCTCCCTATGTCACATATGTAATCCCTCCCTATGTTCCAAATTTCACTCCTTCCTATCTCTAAAATGGCATCCTGTTCTCCTAAATGCTCCATATGGCATCCATATCTATGTCTCACATGATATCCCACACATTCTTACACATGGCGTCCCTCGCTATGTGCCACATGGCATCCCTCCCTACGACCCACATGGCATATCCTTATATCCTACATGGCTTCCATCCATATGTCTCAAATGTCATCCCCACCCTATGTTCATATCTGTGTCCCACATGGAATCCCACCCTAATGTATGTCCCAAATGGCATCCCAACCTTGTCCCACATGGCATTCAACCCAGTTGTCCCACATGGCATCCCACACGATGTCCCTAATGGAAGAACATCCATTTCGAAAGCACAAATACATACATGTAAGGCACCGAATTCACTCAAACAGGGAAGTGAAAAGGCACTTCCCTGACTCAAATATTAAATGAAAAAAATCGGGAAGTATAGTATTGTTACCATGAACTGGCTTATTAAGGGGGAGAATTACAAGACAAACAATTAAGGCTCCAGGCCACAAGAATGAGCTATGACATATTTACTCATAATTCACAGCAGTATTCACACTAGAAAACATTTTTTTGGGGAGGGGGGGGAGGGGGAGGGGGAGAGGGAATTTTCCCCTTGTGTAATTATTTGGGGGAAGTTTTTCAAAAAGGGTTTTTTTTTCTTCAAAAGGGTTTTTTTTTCTTCAAAAAGGGAGATTTCTTTTTTGAAAAAAGCCAAAAATAGCAGAAAAAGCCCAAATTTTGGCTGGAAAATGCCAAATTACGCTGTTTTTTTCTCCAACTAATTCCCACCCCCTTCAATCATTTTTGAGGGGGAATTTGATCATATGTGGAAATCACGAACCTTAATGTGAACACTGATTTACAGCAAAAGTATCGTAAGAGTATAGTACACTTTTTCCAACAGATAAAGACCACTGCTCAGAGGAAAGCAAATGGCTTATGCAAAACTGAACAAATATGATTTATGATGAATATTTAAATTGATACTTTACTTATCTGCATTTCTAAGGGCCAAAATAATATGGCCTATTGTTTCATCAAATTTTACAACCAATGTTGTCCTTATAAATAAATGACAGACAGCTCACACATCATATGGAGTGAGATGACTCAAATAAAGAGATCTTCAGCTCTAAAAGACCAGGAATTGAGCAATTACAGCTACAAATCAAATTACTATTCATTGATACGTAAGACTCAACGGAATATACTTGAACTTGCCATTCTCTATATGTATATGTGAATCAAGTATGTACATAAGTCAAGAGACACTGGAATCAAGGTAGAAGATCTCCCTGTGGCTATGGCCGATCATGAATTCTGGAAACAAGTCGTGAAAAACATCTCGGCCACGACCGCAAGATGATGATGATGATGATGATGATGATGATACACATATGGAATGCACTACTCCAATGATGAATAAATATTCTTGAAGGTATATGGACAGGTACAAAAGTTTTCTGTTTAACCACTGACCAAAAAGAGCAATAAAATTTGAGTATAATAAAATCTTTAGCTTGAGGTTGGTTGGGGGTAAGATAACATTCAAATCCTCTTCATCAAAATCGTTTTCACTTTTTTAAAGAGAAATTGCAGACGGTTAAAAACAATGGATTTACATCAGAAAAGAGACTATGTCCCATTTATACATCACAAGAACAACACAAAAATTTGCTGTAAAACTGCCAATGTTTAACCAATTTTGATGAATATTTTTCCTTTCTTAATGTTTTTCAGTATTTTGTATTTACATACAGGTAAACACCATTTGAAACCAAACAGAGAATTTAAACTTTGCCCGAACAATGATCAAAACAGTATCGAAAATTTCAAAATTACTACTGTTCTTAATTAAGCATATTCTTAATGAACTCAAATGAAAATACATGTCATCCTTATAGCAAGCTAAAAATGCACGGTCAAAATCAGTATCAGAATAATGACCTGACATGACCTGTTACATAAGACAGTTCTTTGTGAATTCAGGAGCATTTATGGTAGTTGTAAGATACATCAGGGGAAAATGGTCACTCCCTGGATACACAAAGCCCAGCACACTATGATTATACAACAACTAGAATCTTGCTACAATCACAGTATTCAAAACTTAAGCTTAATGCATTTTTTCAGTATTCACATATCACATTCACATAGCACAATAATTACATGAAATTCTAATGCACACTTAAATGGTTAATAAATTTCGAGAAAATATCTCCAAATTTAAAAAATAGTTATTCAGAAAACAGAACAAACTTGGGCAAAGATAGAACAATATTTACATTATTTCAGAGAGACAATTTCAATTTGGGATAAGAACAGATAAAGGCTCTATCCTATCCTAACAAAACCATACTGTAGTCAAGGTTGGCGCTAAGGTCAGAAATTAATAGAGGGATTGTCCCTCTTTTACCAGAGCAAAAAGGAGGGATTTGAAAAATATAGAGGGAGTACTTCCATTATGAAAAATATCTGTATGCTTGTCACATGCCCATTTACTCCCGGAACTAATACCATATATGGGCATGCTATATTTCGCACCTTACACCTAAGGCCACAGACTATAATACTATACTGCAAATGCACTGTATATACTATACTTTACACAGTACATGACACATGCTCGCGATCAGCTAACACTGGTCAGGCTGTCATGTTTTGCAACTTACTACATTGAAACATTTCGCGATAGGTACGTTATTTAATATTTGGTCTTATTGCTTAGATAATCATTACTTTTAAAAACTCACGGGCAAATTTACGATGATTTGGGGTGGTAAATAGCTCAAATCAATTATCAAGCTAAGAAACTTTAAAACAATTTTCTAGCATGTAAGCGAATAAAAATCACACATTAAGTCAATGGGAGTTTAGTCACCGACACATTCGTAGATGAATAAAGATTAAGGAAAGTGCATACAGATGGAGTATCTATACTGTACAGTTACATTATATTACAACTTAAAGAGCAGTGGATCAACCATCAATTAAATCGTACAGCAAGTCAGTTAAATTTTGTCACATCCACCAATGAAACGCATACTTTGACTTTGCGCACAATGAAAGTTAGCAATGTTTAAAGACATAAAACCTGTGCGCATATCCGCGATTTTTATACACAATTGTATTGCAGGAATGGTCCGCAATATGTTTTGGCTACTTGCGGGAATTTAAATCATTGTGCGCAAATCCCCCGATCGCGCGTCCAGCGCCAATCCGTCCTGTCAGTAGACAAAATTCTTGGTTTAATAACATTTAATAAGAACAATCTGAAAAGATTTTGGGACATTATCAGGTCACAAACTTTAAACATAACTTCAGGAGTTACATGACACAGATCAACAATCATTTGAAAAAGGCTAAATAGATGCTCCCATGCTTTCTCTGGGAATGAAAAACCCATTCCTGCAGCAATATGACTTTAATATCAAAAATATTCATTGTCAGTTTTCCAAACACAACAAAGATTCAATTCTGCCATATTCCGGCATCTACGTACAGTAGATGTTATCGGCAATGTTTAAACTAAAAATTATGTTTTGTCCCTATAGAAAAATATACTGTTTCATATTGAAAGAGAATTTGTGGCTTATAAACAATTAAGTACAGTATGGTGTGTATTTTTAGTTGAGTACTGGTTTTAGTTGTTCTTAAACTTTACCACCTGCAAATGCCACTTCACCATCATTTACCATATCAAATGAAAATAAAACCCCAAAAAATATTTTTTTAATCCCTTTAAAAAAGTATTTATCCTCAATTACACTTTATGGTTTCACTAAATGAACACCTTCCATAAAAGGTCAACAAATCTTAAGTTTATTATAAGCAATTTAACTTTAATCTATAACCTTGTAAAATATGTTTAACGACAGGCAGAATCAGTTATAGTGAACATGGCCAACTGTTTCGTTGTGATTCAATGGTAGAACCATAGAAGATTTGTTCAGATTGCTTCAATTCTTTATGCTCTGAGGCACACTGTGCATTAGCATATGATTGGTTACAGATTTGGAGAGTGAGACTGCATTAGCATATGATTGGTTACAGATTTGGAGAGTCAGACTGTGCATTACCATATGATTGGTTACAGATTTGGAGTCAGACTGTGCATTACCATATGATTGGTTACAGATTTGGAGAGTGAGACTGCATTAGCATATGATTGGTTACAGATTTGGAGAGTCAGACTGTGCATTACCAAATGATTGGTTACATATTTGGAGAGTCAGACTGTGCATTACCATATGATTGGTTACAGGTTTGAAAAGTCAGACTGTGCATTACCATATGATTGGTTACAGATTTGGAGGGTCAGACTGTGCATTACCATATGGTTGGGTACAGATTTGACTGCATTACCATATGATTGGTTACAGATTTGGAGAGTCAGACTGTGCATTACCATATGATTGGTTAGATTTGGAGAGTCAGACTGTGCATTACCATATGATTGGTTAGATTTGGAAAGTCAGACTGTGCATTACCATATGATTGGTTGGTTTGAAAAGTCAGACTGTGCATTACCATATGATTGGTTACAGGTTTGAAAAGTCAGACTGTGCATTACCATATGATGGTTGGGTACAGATTTACAGATTTGGATTTGGAGTCAGACTGTGCATTACCATATGGTTGGTACAGATTTGGAGAGTCAGACTGTGCATTACCATATGATTGGTTACAGATTTGGAGGGTCAGACTGTGCATTACCCAGATTTGGAGGGTCAGACTGTGCATTACCATATGATTGGTTACAGATTTGGAGAGTCAGACTGTGCATTACCATATGATTGGTTACAGGTTTGAAAAGTCAGACTGTGCATTACCATATGATTGGTTACAGATTTGGAGGGTCAGACTGATTGCATTACCATATGATTGGTTACAGATTTGGAGAGCATTACCATATGATTCAGACTGCATTACCATATGATTGGTTTGGAGAGTCAGACTGTGCATTTATGATTGGTTACAGATTTGAGAGACTGTGTCAGTTACAGATTTGTGCATTACCATATGATTGGTTACAGATTTGAGAGTCAGACTGTGCATTACCATATGATTGGTTACAGATTTGGAGAGTCAGACTGTGCATTACCATATGATTGGCTACAGATTTGGAGAGTGGGACTGCATTACCATATGATTGGTTACAGGTTTGGAGAGTCAGACTGTGCATTACCATGATTGGTTACAGATTTGGAGTCAGACTGTGCATTACCATATGATTGGTTACAGATTTGGAGAGTGAGACTGCATTAGCATATGATTGGTTACAGATTTGGAGAGTCAGACTGTGCATTACCAAATGATTGGTTACAGATTTGGAGAGTCAGACTGTGCATTACCATATGATTGGTTAGATTTGGAAAGTCAGACTGTGCATTACCATATGATTGGTTACAGGTTTGAAAAGTCAGACTGTGCATTACCATATGATTGGTTACAGGTTTGAAAAGTCAGACTGTGCATTACCATATGATTGGTTACAGATTTGGAGGGTCAGACTGTGCATTACCATATGGTTGGGTACAGATTTGGAGAGTCAGACTGCATTACCATATGATTGGTTACAGATTTGGAGAGTCAGACTGTGCATTACCATATGATTGTTACAGATTTGGAAAGTCAGACTGTGCATTACCATATGATTTTACAGATTTGAAAAGTCAGACTGTGCATTACCATATGATTGGTTACAGATTTGAAGAGTAAGACTGTGCATTACCATATGATTGGTTACATATTTGGAGTCAGACTGTGCATTACCATATGGTTGGGTACAGATTTGGAGAGTCAGACTGTGCATTACCATATGATTGGTTACAGATTTGGAGAGTCAGACTGTGCATTACCATATGATTGGTTACAGATTTGGAGAGTCAGACTGTGCATTACCATATGATTGGTTACAGATTTGGAGAGTCAGACTGTGCATTACCATATGATTGGTTACAGATTTGGAGAGTCAGACTGTGCATTACCATATGGTTGGCTACAGATTTGGAGTCAGACTGTGCATTACCATGATTGGTTACAGATTTGGAGAGTCAGACTGTGCATTACCATATGATTGGTTATATATTTGGAGGGTCAGACTGTGCATTACCATATGATTGGTTACAGATTTGGAGAGTGGGACTGCATTACCATATGATTGGTTACAGGTTTGGAGAGTCAGACTGTGCATTACCATGATTGGTTACAGATTTGGAGAGTCAGACTGTGCATTACCATATGATTGGTTATATATTTGGAGGGTCAGACTGTGCATTACCATATGATTGGTTACAGATTTGGAGAGTGGGACTGCATTACCATATGATTGGTTACAGATTTGGAGGGTCAGACTGTGCATTACCATATGGTTGGTTACAGATTTGGAGAGTCAGACTGTGCATTACCATATGATTGGTTACAGATTTGGAGAGTCAGACTGTGCATTACCATATGATTGGTTACAGATTTGGAGAGTCAGACTGTGCATTACCATATGATTGGTTACAGATTTGGAGATTTGCATTACCATATGAGAGTACAGATTTGGAGAGTCAGACTGTGCATTACCATATGATTGGTTACAGATTTGGAGAGTCAGACTGTGCATTACCATATGATTGGGTACAGATTTGGAGAGTCAGACTGTGCATTACCATATGGTTGGGTACAGATTTGGAGAGTCAGACTGTGCATTACCATGATTGGTTACAGATTTGGAGAGTCAGACTGTGCATTACCATATGATTGGTTACAGATTTGGAGAGTCAGACTGTGCATTACCATATGATTGGTTACAGATTTTGAGAGAGTCAGACTACAGATTGCATTACCATTATGATTTTACAGATTTGGAGAGTCAGACTGTGCATTACCATGATTGGTTACAGATTTGGAGAGTCAGACTGTGCATTACCATATGATTGGTTACAGATTTGGAGAGTCAGACTGTGCATTACCATATGATTGGTTACAGATTTGGAGAGTCAGACTGTGCATTACCATATGATTGGTTACAGATTTGGAGAGTCAGACTGTGCATTACCATATGATTGGTTACAGATTTGGAGAGTCAGACTGTGCATTACCATATGGTTGGGTACAGATTTGGAGAGTCAGACTGTGCATTACCATGATTGGTTACAGATTTGGAGAGTCAGACTGTGCATTACCATATGATTGGTTACAGATTTGGAGAGTCAGACTGTGCATTACCATATGGTTGGGTACAGATTTGGAGAGTCAGACTGTGCATTACCATGATTGGTTACAGATTTGGATTTAGACTGTGCATTACCATATGATTGGTTACAGATTTGGAGAGTCAGACTGTGCATTACCATATGATTGGTTATATATTTGGAGGGTCAGACTGTGCATTACCATATGATTGGTTACAGATTTGGAGAGTCAGACTGTGCATTACCATGATTGGTTACAGATTTGGAGAGTGGGACTGCATTACCATATGATTGGTTACAGGTTTGGAGAGTCAGACTGTGCATTACCATATGATTGGTTATAGATTTGGAGAGTCAGACTGCATTACCATATGATTGGTTACAGATTTGGAGAGTCAGACTGTGCATTACCATATGATTGGTTATATATTTGGAGGGTCAGACTGTGCATTACCATATGATTGGTTACAGATTTGGAGAGTCAGACTGTGCATTACCATGATTGGTTACAGATTTGAAGAGTAAGACTGTGCATTACCATATGATTGGTTAGATATTTGGAGGGTCAGACTGTGCATTACCATATGATTGGTTACAGATTTGGAGAGTCAGACTGTGCATTACCATGATTGGTTACAGATTTGGAGAGTGGGACTGCATTACCATATGATTGGTTACAGATTTGGAGAGTCAGACTGTGCATTACCATATGATTGGTTACAGGTTTGGAGGGTCAGACTGTGCATTACCATATGATTGGTTACAGATTTGGAGAGTCAGACTGTGCATTACCATATGATTGGTTACATATTTGGAGTCAGACTGTGCATTACCATATGGTTGGCTACAGATTTGGAGGGTCAGACTGTGCATTACCATATGGTTGGTTACAGATTTGGAGAGTCAGACTGTGCATTACCATATGGTTGGCTACAGATTTGGAGTCAGACTGTGCATTACCATATGGTTGGCTACAGATTTGGAGGGTCAGACTGTGCATTACCATATGATTGGCTACAGATTTGGAGAGTGAGACTGCATTAGCATATGATTGGTTACAGATTTGGAGAGTCAGACTGTGCATTACCATATGATTGGTTACATATTTGGAGTCAGACTGTGCATTACCATATGGTTGGCTACAGATTTGGAGGGTCAGACTGTGCATTACCATATGGTTGGTTACAGATTTGGAGAGTCAGACTGTGCATTACCATATGATTGGCTACAGATTTGGAGAGTGGGACTGCATTACCATATGATTGGTTACAGGTTTGGAGAGTCAGACTGTGCATTACCATATGATTGGTTATAGATTTGGAGAGTCAGACTGCATTACCATGATTGGTTACAGATTTGGAGAGTCAGACAGTGCATTACCATATGGTTGGTTACAGATTTGGAGAGTCAGACTGTGCATTACCATATGATTGGTTACAGATTTGGAGGGTCAGACTGTGCATTACCATATGGTTGGTTACAGATTTGGAGAGTCAGACTGTGCATTACCATATGATTGGCTACAGATTTGGAGAGTGGGACTGCATTACCATATGATTGGTTACAGGTTTGGAGAGTCAGACTGTGCATTACCATATGATTGGTTATAGATTTGGAGAGTCAGACTGCATTACCATGATTGGTTACAGATTTGGAGAGTCAGACAGTGCATTACCATATGATTGGTTACAGACTTAAAGTCAGACTGTGCATTATCATATGATTGGTTACAGATTTGGAGTCAGAATGTGCATTACCATATGATTGGTTACAGATTAGGAGAGTGAGGATGAGCAGGCAATCAGATCCACCAATAAAATTCCCAGAAAACGTGTGTGAACACAAATCAGTAACCTTAAAATTACTTAATACATAATTTCCTGCTTGCTTGTGCATCGTGATCACATCCCCTGCAGTGGGTCTGGTCTGCTTGTGCATCATGATCATCCCCTGCAGTGGGTCTGGTCTCGCGCTCAAATGAGAACACATGACATTCCTACAATCATCGATTAAGGTTATCATCGGGGAATCGTTATCTGGAGACAAGTGAGAACATGTTCGATGTCTCCATTTTTTCTTATCACTCGCAAGAGATTTAAAGAGTGTTTCTCAAGGACACAGTACTGATAAAATCCAACATATCGCGTTAATGATTTCCACAAGCACCAACCACAGTCCACTGCGTTCAACTTCAGCTTCCTTGGATGCTCGGCAAAGTATGCAATCAATCAGATCTGAGAATCATGACAACACCACGCAGCTTAAACTGTTCAAATAAGATAAGCAATTAATTACATGGGCTTAAGGATGAAGCAATACGAATATTAAAACATCAATATGTGAAGTTATGTGGATATTGTAGATGCAACAAAAGTACAAAGTGACCATACAAAAAAGCTATGTTATGGCCATAATGTAGCACGTGTGCTTGGTTTTGCAGCATTTTCTAGGCACCTACAATAGTTAAAAATGTTTTAAAATAGTTTTAAAATGTTAAAAATACATTATTAGGTTTTCAACTTAAAAATTGGTTTTAAAAAATTTAGTATCTTTTAAGTACAGGTCCATTTATTTTAATGACACATAACAATGGCTGAGATCAACATTTATTGCTAACACACCAAAGCTACACTAATTTCTCACATCCGAGCAACACTGCAAAAAATATTCTTTGCCTTTCTATTCAGTTCATATGAATCACTCCAAGGCCTTAATTCATATTAATTTGTGCACTTCAATAACAGGTAAGGTCACGAACGAAGTCAACAAATGACAGAGCTAGTTGTTCATGGAAGGTTTACCGATCGAGTCACATTTACAGTACTTTTTCGGAATACACTACGTTACGATACCATCCATTTGGAGAAGTGATCTACATATGTCAGATTGCTTTTTATTTTTAAATTTAAGGGCAATCTTTTCAAAATAGAGATTTTAAGTGAAAGAAATGTCCTGTACAATCCTTCTTATTAAACTATGGCAGACAAATAGGTATGTGGCATCCCCTTATATAATACTTGTTTTTTTTGTTTGAACTGCTCTCCCCTGGAACCACCCTCCCATTGCACAGCTTGTTCAGATTATCAAGTGCGTTGCCAATCTAACCCCACCCCACAGCGTACATAACGCATGTCATACACAGAGCAAATCTAATACTTTGCTTGAAACAACTTCCAAGTGCATTCATAGGAATTTCTAATGAAATGATTGAAATATATATACAAAATGACAAAAAATACAAAATGACAAAAAATACAGAATGACAAAAAATATAGTGAATGCTATAAAATACTAATGCATACTTTGCATACTTTGTTGCACAAATATTGTAAATCAATGCCTTACATTGATTTTCCTTTTCAAATCAAATACATGCATATGTAATGCTGTGGCAATAGAGCACACACAGCAGCAGTGTACTGTATGTATGTTGTATTTGAAGCTCATGAATATAAAATTCCTCGAGTGAAAAAACACTTGATAACAATCTTGGTCAAAATATGTACAGTAGTACTCTTAAAAGGTGCCCGAATCAATTGCTTGAAGAAAAAAAGTACTCTGCATAAATACAGCAATAACAGATTCTTGATCGTTCAGAATTTCTTTTCAAATACAGTAACTCACATGTTTCTCCTCTTAGGTGGCCTCAGCTTAACTGCCTTGATGTAAACATTACTGATATATAACACTTGAAGGTATATAGACAGGTAGCAACCTTTTGGCATAAATTGATACAAATCCCTTCATAAACACTCACCACAAACATTTTCCTACAAAATCGATCCCAGAATGAAAAATCTGGCTTATTTTTAGGTCTCCAAATGTTTGTTTGTTTGATGAGGGCTTAATGACACCACGACAGCGAGGGTCAATTTGTGCCTGAGAGGTTAGACATTCCAGAGATAGGAAGAAAAGAAAATACATGTAGGAGTTTGAGAGAAGTACGGGGGATGATAGCCAGGAAGCTGGGATTGAGAGAGGAAGTGCAGAGGTGCGAAAAAGGGGTGAATGTAGGTAGAGGGGGGTGGGAGAGGAGCCAGGCGCACTATCAAGGACAGTAAAACCAACACTACTAACAACTTCATCCCTTCTCTCACCACCAATACCTCCACTAAGAAGATTTGGAGTATGGTGAATAGCTTCCACAGCAGGATGGGCAAGTCTCCCATCTCTCCTGAAATGGTAATCTTCTCAGCAAGAAAAAGAAAAAGGCCACAGCTACCCTACTCCCCATCCTTAACAACATTTGGTCCTCACACTCCTTTTTGAAAGACAGCTATTATCACCCCCGTCCCCAAACAGGGGAAGCCCTCCAACTACTGCCCCATCGCCCTCGCCTGCTGTCTCTGAAAAATTATGTAAAGGATCATTAACCAGAGACTAAACTGGTTCCTTGAGACCAAGCGGCTTCCGGAAACGTCACAATACCCTGGACCAGTTATTCATGCTCAACACCACTATCCTGGAGCCCTTTGCAAAACAAGTACACCTCATTGCCATCTTTTTCGACCTCGAGAAAGCTTTCGACACTAATAAGAAGCTTCACACCATCGGCCTCAAGAGGCCACATCTCCATCTTTGTTCAAAACCTCCTCTCACCCAGGCAGTGTCAAGTTCGTATTGGCAAATTCCTCAACGAGATCTTCATTGGTCAAGTAAGCAAGGTCTCTGGTTCTAATAACCCCTTTGCTGGAGTTCAGGGAATGGTGGAGAGTGACTCCATACCAGTATTAGCTATGGTTTTGATAGTAAGGAGGGTGGTGGCTTGGGTGTCCCTGGTGCAGTGCACCAGAAGATTGATGGATCTGAGGGTACCGACACAGCTGTGGAGCGCCTTGTGTATGAGGAAAGGGGAAACTCTTTTGAAACTGTCCGGTTTGTTGGTGGCCTGAATGATTAAAAATATCGAGACTGGGGTTGAGGAATGGTTAATGGAGGTAGCAGGTGGGTCACGAGGAGAGAGAGTCAAGGCAGAAGCGTTTGGTCATGTTGGAAAAAAATACCAAGGGCAGGGAGACCTAAGGCAACTAGAAACAAAGTCACAGAACTACTATACGAGAACCACTGTACAAGTACCAAAAAGGGCGTGAAGGCCTGTTCACAACGGGAGGGAAAAAATAAAAGGAACGATCTTACTAAAAGCAGTCACCCATCCTCAAAGAAAAATCCCGGAAACTGAAAAGGTGCAAAAGTTTAGGTAGAAAAGTGTGTGGTAGAGTGTAATCAGAATGCAACGTTTGAGAGAACAGAAAGGAAGTCACATTGCTCTCAACACTGCTGTGTTACACTTTTATGCTCATTACATATTTTTTTTTTGTGCGTAAGTATAGGACAGTACAACACTAACATTATGTGAAAGTTACAGTGTAACATACAGTAACACTTGGTCTAACGAAACAAGTGGAGTTTGCCAATCATGAAAAAATAATGGATCGGAACCTGAGTCTATATTTCCTCTTACCCACAAGAAAAAATCCACAAAATAATTAGCATATCGCTTATTAAGCGAACCTCTTAAGTTTGATTCAATGAAACTGATGTTTTGGAGTAGCCTAGGTCAATATGACACAGTAACACAGAGAAAGTTATGCATTGTAGGCCTCGCTGTGTCCTTATTCTTATTGTCACACACCTTTTTTACTAGTGGAAGGAAGTCCAACCATTTCTTGTGGCTTAATTTTCACTTTTTCACGAATATCTCATAAACGAGTGGAAATTTCTTAAAGATGTACAGTATGTTGATGAAATGTTCAGATTATTAAAAGGAACATATTATGGCAAAATCACTACCTGTCCATATACCTTTAAAATGCAGTCAGAAATATCCAATTAAATACAAGATCTCAGAGAAGTATAAGAAAGTTCTATAACCATGCATGCTAAAATCATGTGGAACCGTTTTTAAACTGACAATAATGCAAAAATTAATATTTCCTATTTCAGATAATACACAATATGTCAAAAAACTTGAGGTACAGTAAGTTTTGCTCAAAAACTTATCCATTACAGAAAATCATTAGCATGTTAATGTGTCCTGATCTGCTGTGAAATCCACTGCTTCAGGTGTTTACTGTGAAATCATTCTCCATTTTATTAAGAAATGATTTACGCAAAAACGATTAAAAATGTTATTGTTCAAATAAATGAACCTTCAATTAAACAGTTAGTCTAATCCTCCCAAAAGTTTAAACGTTCGCGATTCACACTTGCCATTAAAAGTCAATAACATTCAAACACACACACAACTTTTATTCAATGAAATTACAATCCAAACTTTACATACGATCAACAAAGGATCTAATCCCTTTTAAGGCAGGAGTTAAAATTCGCAATAATTAGCTATGAATAGGGCTATATTTGACTTTGATTCACCAAATTGATTGGCTACTTGATGTAAAGGCTTACGCCCGATTAACAACATGTTAGGCATAAATCCGCATTAGGTTATCACCTGTTTTACACACTGTAAAACTGACCAAGAAATTCACGGACAAAAAAGCTTTGTTTGTTATTTTCAACACAAATAAATGCAAAGATTACATGAAGAGTCCAATAAATTGTGCAAAACAAGAAAAAAAGATTTAAGAAATAAACGTACAAAAATGTTTCAAAGTTGCTGCACACATGACAGCCGTTTTCCAGAGGGTTGTTTTAAATACAGTAGTTGGGTATTCTCTGAGTTTGGAATATCTTTTCTACAGTATGCTACAGAAACAGATGACTAACTTTTGAAACTTGGTCATGAGTGTTGAAAACAACTCAAAATGCTTGCAAGACATGGCTAATTTACTTGCTGATATTTCATTTCTGCATCTGTTTAAAGCGCATTCCAACCATGGATCATTATTTTCTAAGCCTCACGGGTAATTTGAAGACTTATTATCAGGCCCCTACTCAAGTTTTGTGACATTTCTTGCTTACTTTTGGGCCCGCCATCACGATGTTTATACAGTGGTTATTGTAGGGATAGAACCAGTTCCGCAAATACATTTTATCAAAAATATGTATTTTTAAACAACATATATATCTATTTAGGAAATATATTTTCAATACATATACATTTATTGAGAATATGTAAGGGACATATCTTTATTCAAGGAACATATTTTGTATTTAAGGGATACATATTTGCATCTAAAATACATACATTTTTTTAATATACATGTACTTTTTTACTTAGCCCCATAGTGTTCATTCTCTGTTCTGTATCCATGTCAGGTATTTCACTTAAGGTTCACGTCATAAAGGCCTTATGGGTTGGTCGTACGCGGAGGCTGACCCGTCGCCAACCCAACCAAACACCCTAAACGCGATGCACAACTTGTTATGTTTATTAACACAACACAGACAAGTTCAAATGCCATACACTTCACTTACACTAACTTTACTGTACATATATGTACAGTACAGAGGCTTCAGTGATTAGATATGTCAATGAACTTTTCATCATGACAAAGATCTTGAAAAGAAGTTCCTTCATTGTGAATTTATTGATTTTTTGTTTTCAAAGCAAATACCAACAATGGACAGCATGGCCTTTGGTTTCATTTATAACTCTCTGTCAACAATCTGGGGCCAAGTGGAAAGTTTTATCAGATAAGGAGTTACAGGATAATGTTATTGTTTGATATAATTTAGTCCCAGAAGATTTTATACCAAAGCAGTTTTTCTTAAGAGCAAATGAGGTTTATATGTATTGTAATCTAAAAATAACAAAAATTCAACGTTTTGGGAACAAATGCAATCAAAACGATGATAATTATGACTGTTTTCAGTCATAAAATGCATACTATATCTAACACCTTTAACACACTGATGCTAGCGCACTGTCGATGGAATGAATCCCAGGGTATCAAGTACACAAGGGATGTATCACTTGTGTATGAATATCAAGTTTTAGGTACAGGTTGGGGCTGGTCTTATATTACACAATGTAGGTTACTTCTAGATCTTACAGTCAGGGTATGCTAATTACCATGTGGCGATACCGCGATGCGTACTGCGGTAGTAACATTGCTCATTAAACATGTAAGTCCGATTGAAATTGCCCATATGTAAATGGTAGAAGCAAGTATTCATTATCAAATGATTCTTATTCTATATAATATATCAAGATCGCCTTAAGATTATGATAACTTATAATGTTATCGTCACCCTGGGTCCCAAAGCCTATATGGAAGCGTATGAATATTTAGGACCATTTATAATATTGCAGTGCCTGGATTGGTTTCATTACGTGCTTGCATGACATGGGAAATTTCTGTTACATCGCAGGGAATGCTTTATATTTTCATTTAAAAGAGATGTTTGGTGTGAAGTCGATTAACAAGGGGAGGGGGAGGGTAATATCCAAAAGAGGTATAAAGGGGTTAGTAAATGTCAGTTTCAGGGAGGGGATATCCGTTTATAAATTTATTTAACACGGGAAAGCAAAGAGGGGGTGTAACTCCACTTTCTTTCTGTATCACAGGGCAATGCTTAATATTTTCATTCAAAAGATGTTTGATGCATGTTTGGCATGAAGTCTATTAACAAGGGGAGAAGGGAGGGGGAGGGGGGGGACAATATCCGAAAGATGTATAAAGCTTTGGGGTTGGGGTTTATAAATGTCAATTTTTTTTTTTTTGGGGATATCCCTTAATAAAGTTCCTCAACACAGGAATGCAAGAGGGGGAGGGGGAATAACTCCACTTTTTTTCTGTATCCCAGGGGAATGCATATTTTTATTTAAAGGAGTTGTTTGGTCAATTGACAGGAATGCAGGGCCGTGTAATTCCTGGGGACACTCACTTTTGTCCCCGTCCCTAAAAAGGGTTAGGCCCTACAGTAAATGTCAGTTTCGGGAAGGGGTTACCCTTGATAAATTTCCTCAACATGGAAATGCAAGGGGGGAGGGGGAGTGGTGTAGCTCCACTTTTTCTTCCGTATTGTTTATGATGAATTGTTTGTATCATAGTGTATTTTATGGTTTTTCCCACCCGATTTCGGTAAGAAAATGTGATTTTGTGACTTTGCTCCCGCATTGCCAATTACATTAAAATTCAGTTTGTACATGGTATTTGAATATACTTGTAGAGAAACCCATTGCCATAAGGCAGTATCTTGGACATTCAGGTAGGCCTACATGCGAAGATAAAATAAGAGGGACCAAATGAATATTTTAAGAATAAAATTTCCCCCCCCCCCTTCCCTCACAACCCACCTACTGTATGGGTAAGGATATTTATGGTAAAAATGGGAGCTTTATTTCCCCACCCCTTTGTGTTTCTTTTCTTAGGCCTATAAATTAGATTAGGAACAAATGTTTTTTTTTTTTTATTGTTTTGTTTAATTATCTTTTTTATTATCATCATTATTGGAAAAAATTATGTGAATATGAATTGATAAGTCTTGTTTTGTTGTCTTTTCTGGCTGTACTGAAATAAATTTTATGGAAAGAAAAAACACAACACAAACATAATTTACTTTTCTAAAACCTCTTGGTAGGAAAACACAAAGGCTTTTAAAAATTTATTAACATGCTCTGTGAAAAAAAAGGAGAAATTAAATTGATCTAGATAATGATTGGCATTAAAACAAACAGGACTATTTGGAGAGTGAAGAGGCACAAAACCAGCAATGATCACAATCTGTATGTTTATAATATTTTATGCGATCTATTAAAGCCTGTTAAACACTTTTAATGTACGCAGATTGAATTGCAAAAGTGTATATGCATATATGTGTAGCTACAATTACATGCCACTTCAGGAAGTTGAATTCAAAACAAAATCGATATAATCACCAACGAACGAACGAGCCATGGGCAAACGCAATGAACTTTCACAGAGTTAATCCCCATTCCTATGGGGATTGAACAGAAAGCTCACACACATTGTATAGTGCATTAAGTGTGTGCAAACTAAAAGAATGCATGGATGCTCGTTTCTTGTGTTGACATTGATTCAATAGGCAACTCTGTGCTATATTTGGGTCGGACTCCGTCTGCGACTGGTCTACCGTCGGTCAGGTGACGGCTGCATAAAGCATTTTAGACGCGTCCCCTTATGAAGTTAAGATTATTAAAACATTACATTTTGCTTTTACAATTTTTTCTGATAAGGGGCGGGGCAGGCCAAATAGGGGCAGGGATGTCGCCCCTCTGAAACAGCAAAGCTAGGGCACTGAATTATTACCTTCTATACAGAATACAGTTTTTAACAAAAAGTGAGTTTACAGTACACATGTTGAATCTGGTACAATAAGTGTGGAATACAGTACCTTCCTTCACTAAATCTATCTTCTTAGAGGAGATTACGGCAATGGAAACTTAAAAGACAAGTACATGTACATGTTGTACAATTAATGTGAAATTCAAAAGTTCCAAATGATCTGATATTCACATTTTCCAAATGATCTGATATTCATATTTTCCAAGTTTTCTGATCTTCACATATTCAGAATGATCTGATATTTAAAATTTCAAATATTCTCATAATACTGTACTGTTTATATCACTGTAAAAAATTACAGTGATATGGGGGTGATTTGAGATGGAATGACCAATTAATACAAAATGCAAATTGCTAGATCAAACTATTCACACTGTATGCACTTCAACATCCAGTTGTCCAAAAAACTTCAGCTTAGCCAGTTTGAAAAAAATTGGCATACTTTTCTCTCAAATTTATAAATAAATAAATGAAAATTACAGTGATATGAACAATACATAATGTTCTCATAAAATTTCAAATGTATTCACATAATCCAAATGTTCTGGTGTTCACATATTTCAAATGATCTGATGTTCACATATTACAAATGATTCAATATTCACATATTTTAAATGATCTGAGGTTCACATTTTCCCAACGATCTGATATAAACATATTCCAAATATGATGTTCACATATTCCAAATGATCCGATGTTCACATATTACAAAGATCTGATGTTCACAAATTCCAAATGATCTGATGTTCACATAATCCAAATGATCTGATGTTCACATATTCCAAATGATCACATATTATGTTTTTATGGCAGAATATGAAATTCTAGTGTGTTTTCTTTAACATACCACTTGCACCAAATACGGACCTAAACTTTATGACATTTTAAAAATCATTGGCAATCTGCAATTTTTTCTACGTTTTTCAGCCAGTTGTAATAGGTCATAACTATTAAATCATTGGTCCAATTTTACTTAAAATTTGGACTTTTCCTTTCTTCACACAACAAACCTGCATACAAAATTTCATGAAAATATGAGACATAAGGGTGTGAATCGGAATTTTTGAGGGGGTGATTTGAGATGGAATGACCAATCAATACAAAATGGTTATTGTTAGATCAAACTATTCACTGTATGCAGTTCAACATCCAGTTGTCCAAAAATCTTCAGCTTAGCCAGTTTAAAAAAAAAATTGGCATACTTTTTTCTCAAATTTATAAATAAATAAATAAATAAAAATTACAGCGATATGAACAATACCAATGTACACAGCTACATTTCCAAACATTCTAGTAGTGCCTTTGATTTAAGAATGACACATCATTGATGTTGTTGCATGCCTAATTTTTTCTTTGCAGTCGTAGCGACTACAACTAGGATTGTGGAGTATTAGTAATCTTAGGAAAGCTGCATTCGACTCCACACTTGCACCTTTACATGTAGATCTATTTGTGTTTCATCAATGGACGGTTGAAATCATGTAAAAACCATCCATAATATCTTTAGACAGAAAGCTAATTTTCTTATTATATAAGTTTCTATCAACAAAGTGTATAGTAATACGAATGTACAGAAGGTATGTGACTAATTACTAGGCTAGGTTAGCTATTGGTCATATCCCACAATACACTTTTTGACATACTGGTGGCCAAAGTTTGCGATTCCAAAAAAAATGGTCGTAACTTTCGTTACGGTATGTATTTTTTTCACGACAGACTTCAATTTTTGGTCGTAAGTTTCATAATTTTAGACGTAAATAGAGCTCTAGTATTACTGTACTAGGCCTTATGTTAGTACATGTATTCCTACTGACCAGGAAATTAAAGAGTAACATTACTCTTGGCCTAGCAGAATCGAAGTTTGCTTACCCTCTTATAGCGTTGAAATGTCCCAGAAAACGATCCTTATTACAAAACATGTTTTAAGAATACCAATGACAGTAAACATAATTAAATTGAAAATAATATCCACATTATTCCATTTTCTAATCAATAACTGTCATGTCCGCCGCTAGTACACCATACACACATCATAATGATAATAATGTATACTTGATAAAGCGCCGGTATCCGCCAAAAGGCGCTCATGGCGCTTGGCAAAAAACAAGCCAGTAAAACAGTTCAAACTCAATTCAGGCTGGAATAAACATGACAGTACAACATTAACAAGAAAGTTTTTTGAAAAGGAATGTTTTTAAACCAGTTTTTAAACTGTCCAGGTACCTAGCGGATCTAACACTTTGTGGGAGACCATCCCACACATGACATAACAGTACGTGCAGTGCAGTGCATGTACAGTATAAACAACAAGAATTGCATAACAACGTAGTGTCTGAGTAAAGGGCCATACTGTATATTAGCAGCTACAGTAGCTATAAACGTGATACATACGGCGCATAGGGAACAACAACAAAAACGCAACCTATGCTGGTGGCGTATACAGTGGGTTATTTATACGCTTTCCATACATAAAGGTGAAGGTGTATTGAACGTTAGGCTACCAAACTTAGGCCCATGATCCAATGCAGCGAAATTCACTCCAAACTTCCAATCTTACCATATTATGTACCTTTCTTGCTTTAATTGTAATACGTAGTTCTTTGAAGTTATTTTAGTGCTCAAACAGACAAAATTAGAACACCATTTATGCTTGTTTTGGCGAAAACATTTTTCCAACTCAGACCTTTGAAGTTTTTGTCACTTGTAATTGTTTATGTTGATGTCATATTACTTCTATGGTTGTTGCACAGCTGATTGGCTAACAACTCATGCACATTTAAATAGATTCAACAAGTAAACATTTCTATCAAGCTTTGACCTCATGAATAATCCACAAAATTTGGTTCTGCTCTTACTAATGGCTGAATACTGTAGCTGTTCGAATTCAAACAGCTGATTCACAGAAAATAGATCAGTTGTGAACCTAGAGATGAAAGATTTTTCATATCTTAGTGAAGAATATTTTCAGAGAAGCTGTGTAAATTGAAAAAAGTCTGTGGTTGATCTATATTGGCGTGCATTAGAACAACCTACATTAGCACTCCCTGTAGTACCGTCAGACTGATGCCAGTCATGTTAGTATGGCTGCCATTAGTGATGGCTGGCCGTCCGAGGTACTACAAAATCCTATAACCTGCAGTAGTTTTAAGCCTTGTGCTACAACAGGAAATTCTCAGTTCTAAGATCTTCGTGAAAACAAAACCATTATACCTTTTTTTCACCCACAATGCTTGTTCATGATGTTTGAAGCCCATCGAGGTCTTCAACAACTGTTTTTACGGTGATTTTAGTTAATTTTATTAAAGTATTTATTGGGCTACTTTTCATTCCTTAAAATCGCCTGACGAGCTCTTTCAAAGTACGATCAAAGTTCAAAACACTGCTATAACATTTTAGCGGGGTTAATATGTATTAGATTATTTGATGACAAAAATTAAGATAACACTTATAAAGTACAATTAGCAGATATAATCTAAACATTTCCTGATGTTTTATGTATTTGTTTTCGCACACATTTTTTTTTTTTTATACTATAAATTATTTAATGAAATTATATGAACAATAAAAATATCAGCAAAAATTGAACCTGCAGTTTACTGGAACTTTGTAAAATTTAATGCGGATGTTTGAATAGTTGATCACAAACGTGCGGTGATTAAGAAAGATGGCGACCAAAACATGAATTGGAGAACTTTTTCCAGTCGTGGTACTAAACAGGTAAAGATTTAGGAAAAGTTTTTTACTAATCGGTAAAAGAATATCCAAAAAGTAAGTTATTTTTCAATCATCAATTTTCCATAACACATAAAGCTAAAAAAAAGAAACCCTTGTACAGCAATTGTGTCAACTCATACTGAGAGATGTGTATAACTAGGAGTAGGCTAGGAACAACTATAACCTTCGTGCGGCTGCAGATCAGCAAATATCAGCAATCACACAACATCAGCATACAGAAACGGGTTAAAGTGAAAGAAATTACAGTTAAACGATGGCAAATGGTTGCATAACTACGGGCCAAGGCTAACGTTAGGCCTTGCAGGGAATGAATTGTTAAGGAAATTATTTTACAAAAAGTCATGCAATTTAAAGGAATATTCCCATGGATTTTCATTTTTTCATATATGATAAAGAAAATTTATAGAAACAAACTGGTGATAAAACTATGTTAATATATCATTCTGTTTAGAAGTTACAACAATTAAAGAATAGAAAAATGTTCTTTAAAACACCTCATACAGTATGTCCTTTAGCTTGGTGGTGTCATCAAAGCAAATCCAGCACAGTTCTTATGTATTTCTTATAAGTTTGATCACACTTTTTTGACATTACCGAACAGCATTTTTGGTTCATTATAGAGAAAGGGTGAAATATACAATTTACAAGAAAACATTTTGTTTTTTTCTTGGTGTACATCACATTTCCAATAAGAAAAAAATCAAAATCATTTCTAAAGAAACAAAAGACGTTTTGTTGAAGTTGTCTCTATGACATAACAGATGTTGCCAATCAGTCACTGTTGTCCAAATCAAAAAATACTTTTAAAATTTTGTAACTTCTAAACAGAATAAGATAGTAACATAGTTTTCTACCACTTTATTTCTAAATTTTTTCTCTATCATAAAAATAAAAATCCATGGGAATATTCCTTTTAAGTCGCCACCCATCTGCTTTGATCGATTTGTTTCCTCGCGCATGCCCCTATAGCAGTTTATACTGCTCGGCTGTTGCATTTTGCATTGTTCTGCAGTATTTAATGTCAAACTACCCCCTCTCTATCTTCTTGTACAAAGGATATTTGTTTGTATATAAACAGTTTCATCGAAAGAAAACTCTCTTTTTCCGCTAGTCTTAGTCCCAACAGGACCTTGTGCATTGTGCAACGATATGTAATTCTTCCTTGGATTTACACGTGTTATAACTTATTAATTATTATCTTCATGAATTTTTGTGTGTGAATGTTAATATCTTATCTTATAACGTTATAAATTGAACTTTGATATATGCATGGAGCCGGACCAGTTGTCCTATTACTTCCGAACATAAGACGCATCTCACATTAGCTGGATATGTAAGTAACCTTTATTATTGTGTTATAAATTGGTGAACCGCACGTGATCCTATTACCTTTGCAAGTTATATCATATATTGTATGTACATCAATTCCAAGTACCATACATCAACGCATTGAGTGCCAAAGGTAACTCATCTGCTTGATATACATTACTTATTGCATTCATTAGGTCCAATGCTTTGGCCATGACATTTGTGCCTACAGTAAAGCCAATGCATATTATGTACCTAATTATTCACTGGGTATCTTGTGCCCAGCACATGAACCTTACCTGTACTGCCAACCACGCAGGTGGTCTTGTCTGCTTATTCACTTATTCCGTCAATCAACCAACCAGCAACACATTCCTAACTTACTTGGATTGTTGCTGTGGTCACATTGGTATATCCTATTAACCTACCCCTAGTGCTGGCATATCCCACTACATTACCTGCGACATCTCGCTTCACCAGTAGCTTAGGTATACCAACTTGGCCCCCGTTGTATTTATTTACCATTACATCTTCATTTTATGGTAGCGTGTTCTTATACAAGCATGCACTCTGCCTATTTACTTAGTTACGCTTGTATTCATAAGAATTAGAGCTGTGAACGTTTAGGGATTTTAGTAAAAGTATACACGCCAGAAAAAGCAAGCGTGTAGCGTGTACACGAGTTTGGTACCGTAATTTTCAAAAATACACCAAAATTGCTCCAAAACTACAAGGCGAAGTAAAAAAAATCGCGCAACCAGTATGGCAAAAGTACTGACTGCATTGCTCAAATAGATGCTAAGTTTTGCTTTCCAAATCGTACAAAGCTTACTTCTACAGTATAAATTATCATTTTCGTGGAAAATATGCATGAAAATTCAGTTTAGAAAGAACAGATAACTTCCTTTCAATGTCATTTAAACTCAACATCGCGTAACTTTTTTGTCCTATTTGCTATGGCTTTCAAAGTTCTGTGAAAATTTTGCATTCCGAGGCCTATGATATACCTCGCCGTAAAACATTTCAAAACTACGCCACCACCACCAGGAAGTTCTGAAATATCAGTTCTCTTGAAAAAATGGCCGTCATCTTTGCGAAGCATGCAGAATTTCAGCTCTGTTAAAACTTTTTTCGGTTGATTTATTATGCAATATTTTTTCTTTTTTGCAAATTTTTTTGACTCATCAGGTAATATTTACATGTAAATGTACTGATTACCACGATTCAAGTGTTTTTTTGGTCGATAAAACGGGCCTTGATTGCGTGGGATTTAAAGCCTTATGGCCTAACGTTAGGCCTATTGTTAAGTTTCACTCTTTACTGCTGCACATTCGCGGTGCATTTTACAAGTTAGATTACTCAGATTTCAGCGAAATCAAAGTGCATCATATCCCCATTCATTGGTGATTACTGCGCATTTGTGATTCGCACATTTAAAAAAGGATTATGCTAATCGGGTTTACAGTTTGTAAAAAGTCATCATTGATTGGAATTTTGTCAGCCGAATGTGTGTGATTTAAATCATAAATATTGATTTTCAACGGCAAGACATTAGGATGTATGAAAAAGGATTACTCGCAATGAAGTATTTAGTAAACGTTTACAAGATTTGCGAGCGTGTAGCGTGTACACGCTAAACGGTCACAGCTCTAATAAGAATCCTTATGTGTTTTCATCTACAGGTCCCCCAGGGTGACAGCAACCTGCAGGGCCACACCACGTCATCTAAACCAGTGGACTATAAGGTAACAGTCCCCACACCCCTACTCTGGTGATGATTATCGTGATAGGAATCAAATTTGGATCAGGTGACGAGCAACCTACCATCAGGTGATTTCATACTCCTGAGATAACGTGATTCAAAATCTATCTACCACAAAATTTGACTCAGCCAACTCACTGTTTGTTTACGTCATAAATTAAAAAATTAGAGGGCGCCCTTCCACAATTGATTTTTATCCAAAGAACATTGCTATGATGCCAAATACCTTTTGAAGAGTGTAATGGGGGTAGCGATGTAATGTCCTAAAGGCAGTATGACAAAATGCATTCTACATGTTTAGGGATCAGGGTTATGAATTCAAGCGCTAAGGAAATGTTAAAGAGACAGGAGGTCATAAATTAAAGGAAAGAGATATCTTCATAAGTTAAAAGAGTGGGGAAATTGGTTAAGGGGGTGACATTGGTTAAAGGGGTAGGTTTCGTAGGTTAAAACAGTTGGGTTTCATAGGTTAAAGGGGTGGCATTTCATAGGTTAAGGGGGTAGTGTTTCATAGGTTAAAGGGGTAATGTCATTATTTCAAAAATGAATTAACAACATTAAGTATTTTAATTATTTTTTAATAAATGTTTCGACTTTTTTTAATTGACAATGGCTGTCAATAACTATTGTTTTTATTTTGAAAGGACATTGAAGACCTTCCGATTAAACATGCCCATTTCATCACTTACCCCCTGCTCACATTAGAGTAATGCACTTGTCAGTTGTATGAATCACCCCTACTACCCCTGGCAATGCAGTCAAAGGTGAGTCATTGACATATGCGTCTCACATGTGCATCATTGTACCAAATTGACTCTGGAATTGGTCAATTTATTTGAGACCTATTGACTTTGTACAGAGGTGATTGATTTGGGGCTAGTCATTTCACAACAAATGTCAGTCACCCATGTGACGGAGGGGTGCGTCAATGTACATGTTTTGTCCACCCACTTTGGTGAAAATTATTTTGTTTACTTTTGAACAAAAAATTGCAGGGTTATTTCAGGCCAATATTTTTGCAAAATCTATCACGGAAGTGGCACGCTCACGAAAATATGCCCACGCTGAATTGGTACAAGTAACTCACTTAACTTACTAAATTTATTGTACCATAGGCTTAACGTTAGGCCTACGCTGATTTGGTACACCTACTGTAATGTTAGGCCTAACGTACACTCCACTCGCAAACATTTGGATGAGTAGGAAATCATATTTTCTGAAATACAAACCCAGAACATCTCCGAGTTCATATCCTTCTTTATGGATAGGCCAAGCAGGGTGGCTAGAAGCTTCAGCGGGTACAGAAGCTGATGACGAAGTGCTCGGTAATTCGGCCATCTTCAGCTTAAGGAAATAAGTTGAACTTGAAGTTTAAGAATGTCAAGCAAAATTCATCAAGGCTTCCTTGCATGCCTGACTGCACTGCATGCACTGTGTACTGCACGCTCAGACGTTGCCGGTCTGTACTTTATTTGCAACATCATTAAACCGGTGCTGGTCAAGGGACTTTTGATAAACATGGACACATGTGGTTGATGCATGTGGTTCCTCGCGGAGTCCACTCTGATGAAAATACCAGGCAGTCGATAAAGAATAAATTCAAAGATGACGTGCTAGACTCGTAAAACACTGTTGGCTAAGTATACATTGAATAAAACTGTACGGAGATCGGGGAAGCTCATCTGTTCATTGTTAGCTCAGTTTATTCTTTATTTCATTTACTCTGTGTACCGGGCTATTTTTCGTAGGATTTTCATATTGTCCGTATCATAAAGGTTTGTTTTACTCATATACATTCCAATAATGTTCTTAAAGTAGAAACAATTAAAATATGTTCAGTAGTATCTTCCTGGTCACAAAATTCACAGTTTATATTACGGTAGCTGTTCTTGTAATTGGCTTTAGTCATATTCTGCCTTAATTTGATTATAGTTAGGGTCTCCATTGTTTTCACTTTTGACTTTTCCCCCCACTTTCGGTCGGCAAACCCCGCCCATGGATGAATGCATAAATTAGATTATCTAGCCTGCAAACGTTCAATATTTCTGATCAAAGCTATAGCTATAAAGTGACCCGGCACGTTAACCTTTACATTTTCCCAAATCATCATTTCACGGACAAAAAGCCCCAGAAAAAAACCTTGAGGCTGTTGCAACTTTAAAGGCCGTAATAACCTCTTCAGCCTTTTCTTTGTTGTTAATGAGCCCTATAAATGTTCACGTAACACAACCTCAAACCCATGGGATTACAAGTTGAAACAACTTTTCACGCCATCCCCCTCCCTCCCGATCTCTCTTTTGGTGTAGATCGGGCATAGACATAGGCATATAGGTTATACCAGAGATAAAGTAACCTAAGTACGTAAGCAGCCGCATGAGCAGCGATCAAATTTATAAGACTGACACCGACAGAGAAAACATGCATACATTGAAATCATACTCTTTGCTTTCATATTCATCAGTAGTCACGTGACCAGCAATACTGGTTTAATGATGTTACAAATAGACAGACCCTCTGCACTGCACATACCGCATGCACTGCGATATCGACTGGATTATAGACAGACCATTGAACTAAATATACTATATTAAAACAATAATGATTTTTATAATATAGAGTTTAGAAACCTAATTTTTGAACCCCTGCATGGGCCCATACAGCCATACCTCATAACAACAACATTTGAATATGGTTATATACCAGCAAAGTTACAGCCTCATTTCAAATTATTATCATATTTTAAATCAATGTTTTTCGGTTATAAAATGATGCAGTGCTGCATTTGATACTTCAATCAGACTTTAGGGCTAGATGCGTATGAACTGGTTTGGGCGGAGAGGGAACGGGGGAAATCTTTCATTTTCCCGGTTAGATTTTTACTTGCGAGTAAGGAGGTAGAAGTGGGAAATGATTCATATAAAAATTTAAAAAAAATTACAATTGAAGGAAAATTTGGTAAAATTATTGAAAATGTTGGTAAAACTTGACAATATTTCCCGAAAGCTTAAAGTACTTTTCCGCAAAGTGAAGAAAATTTTCCGAAAATGAAGGAAATATCCCGAAAACGAAGAAAATTTCCCGAAAACAAGAAAATTTCACGAAATTTGAACGAGATTTCAGGAAAATTAAACCAGCTTTTCCGAAAATTGAACGAGATTTCTCGATTAGCAGCAACGTTTGTTGGAAATTTTACCAGTGCAATTTTCCCACTTGTAACCAATAAATATTTGGGTTTTTTATATATTTATTGGTTGGACTCTAGAGAAGATTGTTTCCTCCTAACAATGTAATCCTGGCTACGCCATTGGGATTGAATATTACAAGCAGAGCTGCCGAGAGGATCGCGGGCCAGAGGAAAAACTGAAAAACTGGGCCCCAAATTGTACACCGTTTGGCCATCGTCAAGCATGTTTTCGCCATTCTTATTCCCCCCCCCCCCCCTCCCTCCCTGTGGGCAGAGCCAGGTAAAATGTCAGGGGCCAAACCGGGGGTCAGCCTAGGAAACGTGGGCGCACTGCCTCCAATCTCCCCCCCCCCCCCTTCCGCATCTAGAAAGAATTCAATCTTCCCTTGTGCATGCTTTCTTCCTGCATGAAGTAGAAGATCAATTATCAACATAACGTTAAAAACCTAATAAAATGATTGAAACTGTTTTCCACGGTTTCGCACTTATATTATAACGAAGAAAAATTGCTCGAAAGTGGAGGAAATTTCATGAAAATAAAGGACGAATATCTTCCAAAAATTGAAGAACATTTCCCGATGAACGACAATTTCTGATGCCTGTCAGAGGCTTAGGGAACAGGGGGAGGATTTCATCCTCCCCATTAAATGCTTTTTTGCAGATTGGGGTAAAATTTGGAAGCTGTTAATTTATAAAATTGAAGAATTTGTTTTTGTAAAAGTCCATAAACTTGAATAAAAGGTGATTTTCTGAAATTGAAAGAGGTGTTCTGTATTAGCAGTATTATTCTTAAGTGATGAAAACTTGATTTACCTTACCTTATCGCTCTCTTCTCTTGACTGTGGAGATTTAGCCTGGCTTCATAGAGTAGCTTCTTCCTGTCTCTTGCAAATTTTATTTTTGGTTCTAGATTTAATAAATAAATCCGACATTGAAGACTTTTGGTCCAAGGTTGAAGATATTTGGTAAAATTTTGGAAGAGTTGCGATCTATAATTACATGTTTAGTTGAAAATTGTAGCTTTTTTGACCCACCTGAGGTGTTAGTGCCTTTTTGAGCCCAAAGTCAAAAGGTAGTAAATACTCTTCAGTCGAAAAGCAAGAGAACATAATTATTTAGGGATTATTATGATCTAAAGCAGTTCAGTCAATACTTGACCGAGTATTAATTTGTTAATCAAACAATTTCTTGTCAAGATACAAAGCATTTAAGTCATCCCATTATTTTCTGCATGTTCTACATTCAAAATGGCGGTATGTATAGTAAAGTTTGTAATAATTACACAAACATTATTAGATTGTTTCAGGAGCACAGGTGGCGGAACCGGGGCACAGGGGTCACTTTTTTCAAAAGTTTAAAAAGTGCACTTTTTCAGATAGGAAAAGTGCGCTTTTTCTGCGGGAGAAGTGCCTCTTTTTCAGTAGAAAAAGTGCCCTTTTTAGAGAAAGAACCTGCCCTTTCAAACATTGAAAAACCTTTTTTTCAGGTATTGGATCTTTCCATTAAAGAAAGTAACACAGATATCGCCCTAAAAAGACTAAAATTGTGAAATTTCACGCGCTTCCCGCACATACATTATTCTTAATTTCCCCTAAAGACAAAATTGTTCATACTAAAATGGTCTTTACCTCTGCCTACCTTCCTTTGTTTTACCAGCTTATATTTTGTAAAAAATCTTTGAAATGGGGCCTTTCTAGAGTTTGCGAGCCACCCAAAATTTCATTAGCTTTAGCATCTTTGAAATGAACCAAGCAGGACAAAGCATACTATTTGGACCCGGGCCATTGTCATGACATAAACTGACGTGCCCTCTCCTACCTTTTTTGTAAAGACTAAAAGGTGCCTCTTTACAGTGATACAAAACTGTTATTTTAAATATCAAAACATATTTAAGTCCCCTTATCAGCTTATTATAATTGATTTTTTATTGCGAATTAAAGAATGTAACACAAACATCAAGCAAAATACCACAAATTTTACTCGTGGAGCGCCTATAATTTGGATGCTATACCACTGACTTGCTAAAAACTGGGTGTGAATTTGGTCTATCTGGTCTAATTGATAGGCCTACGGTCTGATGGTATACCGAGTCACATTTATTTTCAGCAAGAAAATGAAGGCCTGAATAGTAATCTAAGGACTCCTTATTTTTCTTAGTTTTCACATTATTTTAGACATTAAATATATTCCGATTTAAAACCAATACAATTGGTTAATCACGATCTATAAGTATAAATCCTTCCGATTTCAAGACTTATAATCTAAAAAATTTCCAAGTATATATTGAATTTGAAACCGAATTTTGGACCAAAAAATCTTGAATTTTTGAAGCTGTTAATTTGAAAAATGAGCCTAAAAATAGATCACCCAAAATTTTCAGACCGATAAAGTTTCGAAAATTGTTCGGGCTGCCAGAAGGGGGAGTTCCGGGTTCCCTATAAAATTATACTATGGCAGTATGGTGCTACATACTGTGAAAATACATCAGTTGAAAAGTGCCCCTAAGATCCTGTGCGCCCCCCCTCTTTTAGATTAAAACTTTTTCCGCCGCCTCTGTTCAGGAAGTATGAAATTTGGTCAGAATTTGTTTTCTTTCTTTAATACGAAATAAGGATTATTTTTGATGAAAAAAATGAACAAAAAATGCCGTTTATTAGATAAGAAACATAATTAATATACATTTGACCAACCATCTTATTTGTCAGATTTCCTGATTGAGGATTTTTCTGGATTTTGATTTTTCAATTTTCGCGGCCGCAAATTTAAAAACAAAAGAAATTAATGATTAAACGTCCCTGCTTTAATAAGCACCCACCCAACATTTATTGACTGATAACATAGTTTTTTTATTAATATGAAGATTTAGAATACTCAAGTTTTGTTATACTCTTTGCTTATTCTGACACTGACTTTTTGTGGTGGTTACACTGTTGGGCTTAGGGGCCAGTATATAACCAGTTCACGTTACACACACTATGCGACACGAGCATAGGCGCTCATAAATGGAAGCGACTTCGGGCACTTCAAATACGGTATGTCCTTTATTGTTTGTTTTGATTAAACAGACAACAAGAGTCGAAATAGGCATGCTATGCCTTTTATGCAAAACAAACATAATATCATATAATACGGGGAATATAAACTGGGCTCCGCAATAAATACCAATGGGCCCTTGTCATCTGTTTATGATTGGCTCAGTCTACTCAGCCTCTGCAGAAATGTCGGACATTTTTAAAGATTTTGGTTTTTGACGTATGTTAGTCTGGTTGCTCACTTTTCATGGACTCAGTATGTGAGAGAAAACTGCAATCGAAAAATCTTTATAATGGAGTATCCGTGTCCATATTATTAAAGCGGTTACCAGGTCGCAGTTATTCATACTTTAATCTGAGACCAAAATAGTGGAGTTTTCTACACCGCTCGCCTTTCCCACGTCATTTTACCTGCAAACTCAATGGAGAACCTCTGGTTTCGCGAATTAAATGCCTTAAATTTTGGTTTGACCGCACGTAATCATGTATTTTGACCTTTTTTTTCCAGAAAATAATTATGTATCAAAATCATTGAAGTGAATTGCGATACATCAGTATATGGCGAATTTTTTTTACCTTTCCCTGACGCCAATATTAACAAAAATTAGGCAGACGGGCCTAACCTAAATTTCGCGGGCGTACACGTTAAGTTTGACGTCATTATGTACTACTGAGGCCTATGCCGCATGCGCTTAATGAGTTCTACAACACACGTGTAAGGTATGGCGTGTGGTCTCTTGAATGAAGAGATTATGCTTGTAATTGTTTTGTAAAGATCAACTCGATGATGTCTAAAAACAGCAAATCCTTAAAGCAGAACCGAAACTGCCTGGCTGCTAAGTTTTTGATAAGAAATAATGACAAAAAATGCGATAAAAACCCCCCAGAAAGTAAAATTTCCTAGCTCAAAATTATATAAAATATAGCCTATATATTTAATAAAGAAGTGCTGAGGCTGACATTTACTTAATGGAGGCACGGGGAAAACTCCCACTCAAACT
>JAIGNY010004437.1:0-26047 GCA_020152595.1 Chiridota heheva
TATTGCAATACTTTTTTATCTCCTTTGAAAAATTTGAAAAGCATTATTTTAAATTTTGTAATAAATAACTTCAATTTATATCTATATATATTATATATATATATATATATATATATAGCACTAACAGATACTAGCACACCTCTAGCACTGCCATGCTGCTGAAAAGGGTCATTTTTCCATTAATCAATTACAAGTAGAGGACTAGAAATGTGCATAACACTTTGAAGTATCACCATGAACAGTTTGGAATAACTTTATTGTACCTTTGAGCAAAAACGTGCAGTGCAAAAAGTATTTTCTTAAGATAATGGTAGGCAATTGCAATTACGAGATATTCATACACATAAACTCATGCTTCTTTGAATATGACTCAATAAAATTTTACATGGGTTACTTATGAATATACAATAAATACACTTTACAAGTTTTGTATGCCCAAAACTCCAAATAACATAACACATATTGATATTATTCAAATAAAAACCCTCGTGTTGCCGTTATAAGGAGGAAATGTTATTGCTGAATGCTGCTCTTAATATTTCCTAACTTCGAAATGAATTTACGTGGAAATACAAAATATGGCGTCAATTTTGATGTTTAAAGGTTGAATCTTCTAACAATTTGTCGCAATAAAATAAATTTTACATATTTCACTCCTTTAGAGGGCAAATTTTGTTAAAACGTGAAGTGGAATAATTTGGAAATAAAATGAAAATTGCAAACCGCCAAATACGGTTACTGAAATGCCACAGGCACAGAAAAATCAGGATAAAGTTATGTTCAAGGGGCGAGTTCTGTAATGCAAAACAAGATCGTAGATTTCAGAATATTGCATCGTTCTTTGAAATATCTTTCTCGTACTTGCTCTTTCTCGTACTTGTAACAGATCATTGGTTATTGATCCGCTTGTATCGATAACAAATAACAAGGATCTGAATGTAACAAGATGAAGAACAATTGACAAGAACAGGATAGATATTCGTGAATGGTGTAAAGTTAGGAAAATGTTTTTGATATTTGGGCACGCTTTTCTAATAAGTTTCCTAAACTAAACCGTGTTTCCAAATCTTTGATCAGCAATAACTCGAAAACTAAAATGACAGGTTCACTGAAGATTATAGATTGTTGAAGATTTTGGACATGGATTTTTTTAATTCTTATTTTGAAGTAAGTCTCTACTTTAATTAGTAGATTTCAAAAGTTGAATATATTGCAATACTTTATCTCCTTTGAAAAATTTGAAAAGCATTATTTTAAATTTTGTAATAAATAACTTCAATTTAATTTATATATATATATATATATATATATACTAACATATACTAGCACACCTCTAGCACTGCCATGTGCTGCTGAAAAAGGGTCATTTTTCCATTGATCAATTACAAGTAGAGGACTAGAAATGTGCATAACACTTTGAAGTATCACCATGAACAGTTTGGAATAACTTTTATTGTACCTTGGAGCAAAAACGTGCAGTGCAAAAAGTATTTTCTTAAGATAATGGTAGGCAATTGCAATTACGAGATATTCATACACATAAACTCATGCTTCTTTGAATATGACTCAATAAAATTTTACATGGGTTACTTATGAATATACAATAAATACACTTTACAAGTTTTGTATGCCCAAAACTCCAAATAACATAACACATATTGATATTATTCAAATAAAAACTCCCTCGTGTTGCCGTTATAAGGAGGAAATGTTATTGCTGGAATGCTGCTCTTAATATTTCCTAACTTCGAAATGAATTTACGTGGAAATACAAAATATGGCGTCAATTTTGATGTTTAAAGGTTGAATCTTCTAACAATTTGTCGCAATAAAATAAATTTTACATATTTCACTCCTTTAGAGGGCAAATTTTGTTAAAACGTGAAGTGGAATAATTTGAAATAAAATGAAAATTGCAAACCGCCAAATACGGTTACTGAAATGCCACAGGCACAGAAAATCAGGATAAAGTTATGTTCAAGGGGCGAGTTCTGTAATGCAAAACAAGATCGTAGATTTCAGAATATTGCATCGTTCTTTGAAATATCTTTCTCGTACTTGCTCTTTCTCGTACTTGTAACAGATCATTGGTTATTGATCCGCTTGTATCGATAACAAATAACAAGGATCTGAATGTAACAAGATGAAGAACAATTGACAAGAACAGGATAGATATTCGTGAATGGTGTAAAGTTAGGAAAATGTTTTTGATATTTGGGCACGCTTTTCTAATAAGTTTCCTAAACTAAACCGTGTTTCCAAATCTTTGATCAGCAATAACTCGAAAACTAAAATGACAGGTTCACTGAAGATTATAGATTGTTGAAGATTTTGGACATGGATTTTTTTTTCTAATTCTTATTTTGAAGTAAGTCTCTACTTTAATTAGTAGATTTCAAAAAGTTGAATATATTGCAATACTTTATCTCCCTTTGAAAAATTTGAAAAGCATTATTTTAAATTTGTTAATAAATAACTTCAATTTATATATATATATATATATATATATATATAGCACTAACATATACTAGCACACCTCTAGCACTGCCATGTGCTGCTGAAAAAGGGTCATTTTTCCATTGATCAATTACAAGTAGAGGACTAGAAATGTGCATAACACTTTGAAGTATCACCATGAACAGTTTGGAATAACTTTTATTGTACCTTGGAGCAAAAACGTGCAGTGCAAAAAGTATTTTCTTAAGATAATGGTAGGCAATTGCAATTACGAGATATTCATACACATAAACTCATGCTTCTTTGAATATGACTCAATAAAATTTTACATGGGTTACTTATGAATATACAATAAATACACTTTACAAGTTTTGTATGCCCAAAACTCCAAATAACATAACACATATTGATATTATTCAAATAAAAACTCCCCTCGTGTTGCCGTTATAAGGAGGAAATGTTATTGCTGAATGCTGCTCTTAATATTTCCTAACTTCGAAATGAATTTACGTGGAAATACAAAATATGGCGTCAATTTTGATGTTTAAAGGTTGAATCTTCTAACAATTTGTCGCAATAAAATAAATTTTACATATTTCACTCCTTTAGAGGGCAAATTTTGTTAAAACGTGAAGTGGAATAATTTGAAATAAATGAAAATTGCAAACCGCCAAATACGGTTACTGAAATGCCACAGGCACAGAAAATCAGGATAAAGTTATGTTCAAGGGGCGAGTTCTGTAATGCAAAACAAGATCGTAGATTTCAGAATATTGCATCGTTCTTTGAAATATCTTTTCGTACTTGCTCTTTCTCGTACTTGTAACAGATCATTGGTTATTGATCCGCTTGTATCGAAAACAAATAACAAGGATCTGAATGTAACAAGATGAAGAACAATTGACAAGAACAGGATAGATATTCGTGAATGGTGTAAAGTTAGGAAAATGTTTTTGATATTTGGGCACGCTTTTCTAATAAGTTTCCTAAACTAAACCGTGTTTCCAAATCTTTGATCAGCAATAACTCGAAAACTAAAATGACAGGTTCACTGAAGATTATAGATTGTTGAAGATTTTGGACATGGATTTTTTCTAATTTTTATTTTGAAGTAAGTCTCTACTTTAATTAGTAGATTTCAAAAAAGTTGAATATATTGCAATACTTTATCTCCCTTTGAAAAATTTGAAAAGCATTATTTTAAATTTTGTAATAAATAACTTCAATTTATATCTATATATATATATATAGCACTAACAGATACTAGCACACCTCTAGCACTGCCATGTGCTGCTGAAAAAGGGTCATTTTACCATTGATCAATTACAAGTAGAGGACTAGAAATGTGCATAACACTTTAAAGTATCACCATGAACAGTTTGGAATAACTTTTATTGTACCTTGGAGCAAAAACGTGCAGTGCAAAAAGTATTTTCTTAAGATAATGGTAGGCAATTGCAATTACGAGATATTCATACACATAAACTCATGCTTCTTTGAATATGACTCAATAAAATTTTACATGGGTTACTTATGAATATACAATAAATACACTTTACAAGTTTTGTATGCCCAAAACTCCAAATAACATAACACATATTGATATTATTCAAATAAAACTCCCTCGTGTTGCCGTTATAAGGAGGAAATGTTATTGCTGGAATGCTGCTCTTAATATTTCCTAACTTCGAAATGAATTTACGTGGAAATACAAAAATATGGCGTCAATTTTGATGTTTAAAGGTTGAATCTTCTAACAATTTGTCGCAATAAAATAAATTTTACATATTTCACTCCTTTAGAGGGCAAATTTTGTTAAAACGTGAAGTGGAATAATTTGAAAATAAAATGAAAATTGCAAACCGCCAAATACGGTTACTGAAATGCCACAGGCACAGAAAATCAGGATAAAGTTATGTTCAAGGGGCGAGTTCTGTAATGCAAAACAAGATCGTAGATTTCAGAATATTGCATCGTTCTTTGAAATATCTTTCTCGTACTTGCTCTTTCTCGTACTTGTAACAGATCATTGGTTATTGATCCGCTTGTATCGAAAACAAATAACAAGGATCTGAATGTAACAAGATGAAGAACAATTGACAAGAACAGGATAGATATTCGTGAATGGTGTAAAGTTAGGAAAATGTTTTTGATATTTGGGCACGCTTTTCTAATAAGTTTCCTAAACTAAACCGTGTTTCCAAATCTTTGATCAGCAATAACTCGAAAACTAAAATGACAGGTTCACTGAAGATTATAGATTGTTGAAGATTTTGGACATGGATTTTTTTCTAATTCTTATTTTGAAGTAAGTCTCTACTTTAATTAGTAGATTTCAAAAAGTTGAATATATTGCAATACTTTATCTCCCTTTGAAAAATTTGAAAAGCATTATTTTAAATTTTGTAATAAATAACTTCAATTTATATCTATATATATATATATAGCACTAACAGATACTAGCACACCTCTAGCACTGCCATGTGCTGCTGAAAAAGGGTCATTTTACCATTGATCAATTACAAGTAGAGGACTAGAAATGTGCATAACACTTTAAAGTATCACCATGAACAGTTTGGAATAACTTTATTGTACCTTGGAGCAAAAACGTGCAGTGTAAAAAAAAAGTATTTTCTTAAGATAATGGTAGGCAATTGCAATTACGAGATATTCATACACATAAACTCATGCTTCTTTGAATATGACTCAATAAAATTTTACATGGGTTACTTATGAATATACAATAAATACACTTTACAAGTTTTGTATGCCCAAAACTCCAAATAACATAACACATATTGATATTATTCAAATAAAAACTCCCCTCGTGTTGCCGTTATAAGGGGAGGAAATGTTATTGCTGGAATGCTGCTCTTAATATTTCCTAACTTCGAAATGAATTTACGTGGAAATACAAAATATGGCGTCAATTTTGATGTTTAAAGGTTGAATCTTCTAACAATTTGTCGCAATAAAATAAATTTTACATATTTCACTCCTTTAGAGGGCAAATTTTGTTAAAACGTGAAGTGGAATAATTTGAAAATAAATGAAAATTGCAAACCGCCAAATGGTTACTGAAATGCCACAGGCACAGAAAATCAGGATAAAGTTATGTTCAAGGGGCGAGTTCTGTAATGCAAAACAAGATCGTAGATTTCAGAATATTGCATCGTTCTTTGAAATATCTTTCTCGTACTTGCTCTTTCTCGTACTTTGTAACAGATCATTGGTTATTGATCCGCTTGTATCGAAAACAAATAACAAGGATCTGAATGTAACAAGATGAAGAACAATTGACAAGAACAGGATAGATATTCGTGAATGGTGTAAAGTTAGGAAAATGTTTTTGATATTTGGGCACGCTTTTCTAATAAGTTTCCTAAACTAAACCGTGTTTCCAAATCTTTGATCAGCAATAACTCGAAAACTAAAATGACAGGTTCACTGAAGATTATAGATTGTTGAAGATTTTGGACATGGATTTTTTTAATTTTATTTTGAAGTAAGTCTCTACTTTAATTAGTAGATTTCAAAAAGTTGAATATATTGCAATACTTTATCTCCTTTGAAAAATTTGAAAAGCATTATTTTAAATTTTGTAATAAATAACAATTTATATTTATATATATATATATATATATAGCACTAACAGATACTAGCACACCTCTAGCACTGCCATGTGCTGCTGAAAAAGGGTCATTTTTCCATTGATCAATTACAAGTAGAGGACTAGAAATGTGCATAACACTTTAAAGTATCACCATGAACAGTTTGGAATAACTTTATTGTACCTTGGAGCAAAAACGTGCAGTGCAAAAAGTATTTTCTTAAGATAATGGTAGGCAATTGCAATTACGAGATATTCATACACATAAACTCATGCTTCTTTGAATATGACTCAATAAAATTTTACATGGGTTACTTATGAATATACAATAAATACACTTTACAAGTTTTGTATGCCCAAAACTCCAAATAACATAACACATATTGATATTATTCAAATAAAAACTCCCCTCGTGTTGCCGTTATAAGGAGGAAATGTTATTGCTGGAATGCTGCTCTTAATATTTCCTAACTTCGAAATGAATTTACGTGGAAATACAAAATATGGCGTCAATTTTGATGTTTAAAGGTTGAATCTTCTAACAATTTGTCGCAATAAAATAAATTTTACATATTTCACTCCTTTAGAGGGCAAATTTTTTTAAAACGTGAAGTGGAATAATTTGGAAATAAAATGAAAATTGCAAACCGCCAAATACGGTTACTGAAATGCCACAGGCACAGAAAATCAGGATAAAGTTATGTTCAAGGGGCGAGTTCTGTAATGCAAAACAAGATCGTAGATTTCAGAATATTGCATCGTTCTTTGAAATATCTTTCTCGTACTTGCTCTTTCTCGTACTTGTAACAGATCATTGGTTATTGATCCGCTTGTATCGATAACAAATAACAAGGATCTGAATGTAACAAGATGAAGAACAATTGACAAGAACAGGATAGATATTCGTGAATGGTGTAAAGTTAGAAAATGTTTTTGATATTTGGGCACGCTTTTCTAATAAGTTTCCTAAACTAAACCGTGTTTCCAAATCTTTGATCAGCAATAACTCGAAAACTAAAATGACAGGTTCACTGAAGATTATAGATTGTTGAAGATTTTGGACATGGATTTTTTTCTAATTCTTATTTTGAAGTAAGTCTCTACTTTAATTAGTAGATTTCAAAAAGTTGAATATATTGCAATACTTTATCTCCTTTGAAAAATTTGAAAAGCATTATTTTAAATTTTGTTAATAAATAACTTCAATTCAATTTATATCTATATATATATATATAGCACTAACAGATACTAGCACACCTCTAGCACTGCCATGTGCTGCTGAAAAAGGGTCATTTTTCCATTGATCAATTACAAGTAGAGGACTAGAAATGTGCATAACACTTTAAAGTAACACCATGAACAGTTTGGAATAACTTTTATTGTACCTTGGAGCAAAAACGTGCAGTGCAAAAAGTATTTTCTTAAGATAATGGTAGGCAATTGCAATTACGAGATATTCATACACATAAACTCATGCTTCTTTGAATATGACTCAATAAAATTTTACATGGGTTACTTATGAATATACAATAAATACACTTTACAAGTTTTGTATGCCCAAAACTCCAAATAACATAACACATATTGATATTATTCAAATAAAAACTCCCTCGTGTTGCCGTTATAAGGGAGGAAATGTTATTGCTGGAATGCTGCTCTTAATATTTCCTAACTTCGAAATGAATTTACGTGGAAATACAAAATATGGCGTCAATTTTGATGTTTAAAGGTTGAATCTTCTAACAATTTGTCGCAATAAAATAAATTTTACATATTTCACTCCTTTAGAGGGCAAATTTTGTTAAAACGTGAAGTGGAATAATTTGGAAATAAAATGAAAATTGCAAACCGCCAAATACGGTTACTGAAATGCCACAGGCACAGAAAATCAGGATAAAGTTATGTTCAAGGGGCGAGTTCTGTAATGCAAAACAAGATCGTAGATTTCAGAATATTGCATCGTTCTTTGAAATATCTTTCTCGTACTTGCTCTTTCTCGTACTTGTAACAGATCATTGGTTATTGATCCGCTTGTATCGAAAACAAATAACAAGGATCTGAATGTAACAAGATGAAGAACAATTGACAAGAACAGGATAGATATTCGTGAATGGTGTAAAGTTAGGAAAATGTTTTTGATATTTGGGCACGCTTTTCTAATAAGTTTCCTAAACTAAACCGTGTTTCCAAATCTTTGATCAGCAATAACTCGAAAACTAAAATGACAGGTTCACTGAAGATTATAGATTGTTGAAGATTTTGGACATGGATTTTTTTCTAATTCTTATTTTGAAGTAAGTCTCTACTTTAATTAGTAGATTTCAAAAAGTTGAATATATTGCAATACTTTATCTCCCTTTGAAAAATTTGAAAAGCATTATTTTAAATTTTGTAATAAATAACTTCAATTTATATCTATATATATATATATAGCACTAACAGATACTAGCACACCTCTAGCACTGCCATGTGCTGCTGAAAAAGGGTCATTTTACCATTGATCAATTACAAGTAGAGGACTAGAAATGTGCATAACACTTTAAAGTATCACCATGAACAGTTTGGAATAACTTTTATTGTACCTTGGAGCAAAAACGTGCAGTGCAAAAAGTATTTTCTTAAGATAATGGTAGGCAATTGCAATTACGAGATATTCATACACATAAACTCATGCTTCTTTGAATATGACTCAATAAAATTTTACATGGGTTACTTATGAATATACAATAAATACACTTTACAAGTTTTGTATGCCCAAAACTCCAAATAACATAACACATATTGATATTATTCAAATAAAAACTCCCCTCGTGTTGCCGTTATAAGGGGAGGAAATGTTATTGCTGGAATGCTGCTCTTAATATTTCCTAACTTCGAAATGAATTTACGTGGAAATACAAAATATGGCGTCAATTTTGATGTTTAAAGGTTGAATCTTCTAACAATTTGTCGCAATAAAATAAATTTTACATATTTCACTCCTTTAGAGGGCAAATTTTGTTAAAACGTGAAGTGGAATAATTTGAAAATAAAATGAAAATTGCAAACCGCCAAATACGGTTACTGAAATGCCACAGGCACAGAAAATCAGGATAAAGTTATGTTCAAGGGGCGAGTTCTGTAATGCAAAACAAGATCGTAGATTTCAGAATATTGCATCGTTCTTTGAAATATCTTTCTCGTACTTGCTCTTTCTCGTACTTGTAACAGATCATTGGTTATTGATCCGCTTGTATCGAAAAAACAAATAACAAGGATCTGAATGTAACAAGATGAAGAACAATTGACAAGAACAGGATAGATATTCGTGAATGGTGTAAAGTTAGGAAAATGTTTTTGATATTTGGGCACGCTTTTCTAATAAGTTTCCTAAACTAAACCGTGTTTCCAAATCTTTGATCAGCAATAACTCGAAAACTAAAATGACAGGTTCACTGAAGATTATAGATTGTTGAAGATTTTGGACATGGATTTTTTCTAATTCTTATTTTGAAGTAAGTCTCTACTTTAATTAGTAGATTTCAAAAAGTTGAATATATTGCAATACTTTATCTCCCTTTGAAAAATTTGAAAAGCATTATTTTAAATTTTGTAATAAATAACTTCAATTTATATCTATATATATATATATAGCACTAACAGATACTAGCACACCTCTAGCACTGCCATGTGCTGCTGAAAAAGGGTCATTTTACCATTGATCAATTACAAGTAGAGGACTAGAAATGTGCATAACACTTTAAAGTATCACCATGAACAGTTTGGAATAACTTTTATTGTACCTTGAGCAAAAACGTGCAGTGCAAAAAGTATTTTCTTAAGATAATGGTAGGCAATTGCAATTACGAGATATTCATACACATAAACTCATGCTTCTTTGAATATGACTCAATAAAATTTTACATGGGTTACTTATGAATATACAATAAATACACTTTACAAGTTTTGTATGCCCAAAACTCCAAATAACATAACACATATTGATATTATTCAAATAAAAACTCCCCTCGTGTTGCCGTTATAAGGGGAGGAAATGTTATTGCTGGAATGCTGCTCTTAATATTTCCTAACTTCGAAATGAATTTACGTGGAAATACAAAATATGGCGTCAATTTTGATGTTTAAAGGTTGAATCTTCTAACAATTTGTCGCAATAAAATACATTTTACATATTTCACTCCTTTAGAGGGCAAATTTTGTTAAAACGTGAAGTGGAATAATTTGGAAATAAATGAAAATTGCAAACCGCCAAATACGGTTACTGAAATGCCACAGGCACAGAAAATCAGGATAAAGTTATGTTCAAGGGGCGAGTTCTGTAATGCAAAACAAGATCGTAGATTTCAGAATATTGCATCGTTCTTTGAAATATCTTTCTCGTACTTGCTCTTTCTCGTACTTGTAACAGATCATTGGTTATTGATCCGCTTGTATCGAAAACAAATAACAAGGATCTGAATGTAACAAGATGAAGAACAATTGACAAGAACAGGATAGATATTCGTGAATGGTGTAAAGTTAGGAAAATGTTTTTGATATTTGGGCACGCTTTTCTAATAAGTTTCCTAAACTAAACCGTGTTTCCAAATCTTTGATCAGCAATAACTCGAAAACTAAAATGACAGGTTCACTGAAGATTATAGATTGTTGAAGATTTTGGACATGGATTTTTTCTAATTCTTATTTTGAAGTAAGTCTCTACTTTAATTAGTAGATTTCAAAAAGTTGAATATATTGCAATACTTTATCTCCTTTGAAAAATTTGAAAAGCATTATTTTAAATTTTGTAATAAATAACTTCAATTTATATCTATATATATATATATAGCACTAACAGATACTAGCACACCTCTAGCACTGCCATGTGCTGCTGAAAAAGGGTCATTTTACCATTGATCAATTACAAGTAGAGGACTAGAAATGTGCATAACACTTTAAAGTATCACCATGAACAGTTTGGAATAACTTTTATTGTACCTTGGAGCAAAAACGTGCAGTGCAAAAAGTATTTTCTTAAGATAATGGTAGGCAATTGCAATTACGAGATATTCATACACATAAACTCATGCTTCTTTGAATATGACTCAATAAAATTTTACATGGGTTACTTATGAATATACAATAAATACACTTTACAAGTTTTGTATGCCCAAAACTCCAAATAACATAACACATATTGATATTATTCAAATAAAAACTCCCCTCGTGTTGCCGTTATAAGGAGGAAATGTTATTGCTGGAATGCTGCTCTTAATATTTCCTAACTTCGAAATGAATTTACGTGGAAATACAAAAATATGGCGTCAATTTTGATGTTTAAAGGTTGAATCTTCTAACAATTTGTCGCAATAAAATACATTTTACATATTTCACTCCTTTAGAGGGCAAATTTTGTTAAAACGTGAAGTGGAATAATTTGGAAATAAATGAAAATTGCAAACCGCCAAATACGGTTACTGAAATGCCACAGGCACAGAAAATCAGGATAAAGTTATGTTCAAGGGGCGAGTTCTGTAATGCAAAACAAGATCGTAGATTTCAGAATATTGCATCGTTCTTTGAAATATCTTTCTCGTACTTGCTCTTTCTCGTACTTGTAACAGATCATTGGTTATTGATCCGCTTGTATCGAAAACAAATAACAAGGATCTGAATGTAACAAGATGAAGAACAATTGACAAGAACAGGATAGATATTCGTGAATGGTGTAAAGTTAGGAAAATGTTTTTGATATTTGGGCACGCTTTTCTAATAAGTTTCCTAAGCTAAACCGTGTTTCCAAATCTTTGATCAGCAATAACTCGAAAACTAAAATGACAGGTTCACTGAAGATTATAGATTGTTGAAGATTTTGGACATGGATTTTTTTCTAATTCTTATTTTGAAGTAAGTCTCTACTTTAATTAGTAGATTTCAAAAAGTTGAATATATTGCAATACTTTATCTCCCTTTGAAAAATTTGAAAAGCATTATTTTAAATTTTGTAATAAATAACTTCAATTTATATCTATATATATATATATAGCACTAACAGATACTAGCACACCTCTAGCACTGCCATGTGCTGCTGAAAAGGGTCATTTTACCATTGATCAATTACAAGTAGAGGACTAGAAATGTGCATAACACTTTAAAGTATCACCATGAACAGTTTGGAATAACTTTTATTGTACCTTGAGCAAAAACGTGCAGTGCAAAAAGTATTTTCTTAAGATAATGGTAGGCAATTGCAATTACGAGATATTCATACACATAAACTCATGCTTCTTTGAATATGACTCAATAAAATTTTACATGGGTTACTTATGAATATACAATAAATACACTTTACAAGTTTTGTATGCCCAAAACTCCAAATAACATAACACATATTGATATTATTCAAATAAAAACTCCCCTCGTGTTGCCGTTATAAGGAGGAAATGTTATTGCTGGAATGCTGCTCTTAATATTTCCTAACTTCGAAATGAATTTACGTGGAAATACAAAATATGGCGTCAATTTTGATGTTTAAAGGTTGAATCTTCTAACAATTTGTCGCAATAAAATAAATTTTACATATTTCACTCCTTTAGAGGGCAAATTTTGTTAAAACGTGAAGTGGAATAATTTGGAAATAAAATGAAAATTGCAAACCGCCAAATACGGTTACTGAAATGCCACAGGCACAGAAAATCAGGATAAAGTTATGTTCAAGGGGCGAGTTCTGTAATGCAAAACAAGATCGTAGATTTCAGAATATTGCATCGTTCTTTGAAATATCTTTCTCGTACTTGCTCTTTCTCGTACTTGTAACAGATCATTGGTTATTGATCCGCTTGTATCGAAAACAAATAACAAGGATCTGAATGTAACAAGATGAAGAACAATTGACAAGAACAGGATAGATATTCGTGAATGGTGTAAAGTTAGGAAAATGTTTTTGATATTTGGGCACGCTTTTCTAATAAGTTTCCTAAACTAAACCGTGTTTCCAAATCTTTGATCAGCAATAACTCGAAAACTAAAATGACAGGTTCACTGAAGATTATAGATTGTTGAAGATTTTGGACATGGATTTTTTTCTAATTCTTATTTTGAAGTAAGTCTCTACTTTAATTAGTAGATTTCAAAAAGTTGAATATATTGCAATACTTTATCTCCCTTTGAAAAATTTGAAAAGCATTATTTTAAATTTTGTAATAAATAACTTCAATTTATATCTATATATATATATATATATATATATAGCACTAACAGATACTAGCACACCTCTAGCACTGCCATGTGCTGCTGAAAAAGGGTCATTTTTCCATTGATCAATTACAAGTAGAGGACTAGAAATGTGCATAACACTTTGAAGTATCACCATGAACAGTTTGGAATAACTTTTATTGTACCTTGGAGCAAAAACGTGCAGTGCAAAAAGTATTTTCTTAAGATAATGGTAGGCAATTGCAATTACGAGATATTCATACACATAAACTCATGCTTCTTTGAATATGACTCAATAAAATTTTACATGGGTTACTTATGAATATACAATAAATACACTTTACAAGTTTTGTATGCCCAAAACTCCAAATAACATAACACATATTGATATTATTCAAATAAAAACTCCCCTCGTGTTGCCGTTATAAGGGGAGGAAATGTTATTGCTGGAATGCTGCTCTTAATATTTCCTAACTTCGAAATGAATTTACGTGGAAATACAAAATATGGCGTCAATTTTGATGTTTAAAGGTTGAATCTTCTAACAATTTGTCGCAATAAAATAAATTTTACATATTTCACTCCTTTAGAGGGCAAATTTTGTTAAAACGTGAAGTGGAATAATTTGGAAATAAAATGAAAATTGCAAACCGCCAAATACGGTTACTGAAATGCCACAGGCACAGAAAATCAGGATAAAGTTATGTTCAAGGGGCGAGTTCTGTAATGCAAAACAAGATCGTAGATTTCAGAATATTGCATCGTTCTTTGAAATATCTTTCTCGTACTTGCTCTTTCTCGTACTTGTAACAGATCATTGGTTATTGATCCGCTTGTATCGATAACAAATAACAAGGATCTGAATGTAACAAGATGAAGAACAATTGACAAGAACAGGATAGATATTCGTGAATGGTGTAAAGTTAGGAAAATGTTTTTGATATTTGGGCACGCTTTTCTAATAAGTTTCCTAAACTAAACCGTGTTTCCAAATCTTTGATCAGCAATAACTCGAAAACTAAAATGACAGGTTCACTGAAGATTATAGATTGTTGAAGATTTTGGACATGGATTTTTTTCTAATTCTTATTTTGAAGTAAGTCTCTACTTTAATTAGTAGATTTCAAAAAGTTGAATATATTGCAATACTTTATCTCCCTTTGAAAAATTTGAAAAGCATTATTTTAAATTTTGTAATAAATAACTTCAATTTATATCTATATATATATATATATATATATAGCACTAACAGATACTAGCACACCTCTAGCACTGCCATGTGCTGCTGAAAAAGGGTCATTTTTCCATTGATCAATTACAAGTAGAGGACTAGAAATGTGCATAACACTTTGAAGTATCACCATGAACAGTTTGGAATAACTTTTATTGTACCTTGGAGCACATTTAGTGGATTTTTTTTTTAATTAAGATATGTAGCTGTTGTACATTCTATCCTAAAGAAGTCCTTAATATGTTTTACACTGAGCCTATCCATCAAACTCTGGGAGTATTATTTGCAATGGAACATGTATACATGACTGGCTAATCAATATTTTAGTCATTCTTCAGTGGATTATCCATTATTCAAAGCTTCTTGTGTTGGACAATAACACCACTCAACATAGATTCATCCAGCTAATCCCACTTACAACTGCATGCTTTTTTACCGTGACCATCTTTAAGTATTATTTGCCATCACTAATCCGCTATGTCAAGTAGTGATTCAGCTGCCACAAAGATGTCTTTAAGAAAGAACTCCAAACAAGATGACTTGGTTTCCTCTATATTGAAGGCAATTCTTGAAAGCAATGACTTACGTTCTATGATTCAAAATGCAGTTAGAGATGTAATAGAATCATCCTTAGATAAACTTTCAAAGTCAATTGGCATGATAGAGGGGGAAATTCATGATCTTCATTGTGAGGTAGAAAACATGTCTAAAGAATTCACCAAAATTCAAGACCAAAATGAAAAATTTAAATCTGAAATTGAACAACTTCATGCACAATTCAATATCATGGAACAATACTCAAGAAGAAACTGTGTACGAGTGTTTGGGTTGCCCGAAAACAGCAATGAAAACACTGACGCACTTGTGAAAAAATTGGCACAAGAGAAGCTTGGGGTTCAACTGCAGGATATTGACATTGACAGAAGCCATTGAGTGGGGAAACCGAACAGCAATGGAAGTCGTTCAATTATTATGAAATTTACCAATTACAATGCCAAATCTCGATTGATAAAAGCCAGAAGAAAAGTGAAATCATCAGGAATAAGTATTCAAGAAGATTTGACATCAAAAAACAGAGCACTTCTTAAACAGGTATCTGACCACCCCAAAATCTCATCAGCATGGTCAATTGATGGCAGGATATACGGTCTCATCAAATCAACGGATGGTACAGAGACTAGACGAAGAATAATGGGATTAAATGATCTAAAGAAACTTTGAATTTTTCAACTGAAGTTTTCTGTTCTGTCATGTTTTTCAAAGGTGCTTGAACGAATTGTCTATAATAGGGTTTCTGATTTTTTAAATAAGCATAATATACTTTTTGATGGTCAGTATGGTTTTCGCCAGGGTGTTTCCACTGAATTAGCTCTATCTGATGCAGTCGATAAATTATATAGTGCCCTTGATAAGAAACTCACATCTATAGGAATTTTCCTTGACTTATCAAAGGCGTTTGATACAATTAATCACGATATATTATTATATAAGTTGTCTCATTATGGAATAAGAGGTACCTGCTTATCTTGGTTTTGTAATTATTTGTCTAATAGAACTCAATTTACTTATTTTACCAATGTATACTCTGATCCTTTATATCTTAAATGTGGGGTTCCACAAGGGTCAATTCTTGGTCCGCTCCTTTTTATTATTTATGTAAATGATTTAAGTCAGTTGTCATCAAATTCTTCACTTGTTCTTTTCGCAGACGATACCAATATGTTTTTTTTTCTGGTGATAATCTTAATGACCTGCAACAGTTAGTTAATAATGAGCTTGACCTTTTCTACAACTGGTTTACCGCCAACAAATTATCTCTTAACATTGATAAAACCAACTATGTAGTATTTAGTAATAGTGAACCTTTTTTTGATTTTGATATTCATCTCAATGGCAAATCTCTTGTTCGTATTAATAAGGTTAAGTTTTTAGGCGTGATCATCGATTCAAAACTATCATGGCATGATCATATAGATTGTATATCAAGTAAAGTTTCAAGAGGTGTTGGTATATTATCTAAGCTAAAACATATTTTACCTTCACATGTTCTACGATGTATTTATTTAAGTTTAGTGTTGCCACATTACTCATATTGTTCAATTATTTGGTCGGCCTGTGGTAAATCTGACATGAATAAATTAATAATCCTTCAAAAACGAGCAATTCGCCACGTCAGATGCTCCAAAAATTACGACCATACAAGTCCTTTATTTTCTTTCCTTAATCTGTTAAATTTGCCTGATCTCATTAATACAAACATTGCTACTTTCGCTTTTAGATGTATTCATGGCAACTTATCAAACTATTTCAAAGCCTTTTTTATGGAAAACAGTCAAATTCATTCATACAACACCAGACAGCGTGATAACATACATTCCTTCCCATGTCGTAACAATACCGCTTTAAGTAGCTTGAGAAATCGTGCAGTTAATTTAAGGAATTCTTTACCTCTTAAAATAAAATCCTTAAATACAGTCAGTCAATTTAGAAAACATCTTAAAGCATTCTTATCCTAGCCTATTGATTTATTTGCATTGTTATATTTTGATTAAGTGTCCTTCTTGCTACGGGGGTGGGGTGGTGGTACGGGGGGAGCGCGTCTTTTTTTTTTTTGCTTTTGGGGTGAGAGGGGTGGTAGAGGGCATGTATATCCAACGTTTCTAGGGTTAACTATTTCTTGCTCATTTAATTTATACTTAGAGTAATTACAGGGAGTGTTTTACTAGTTAAGCTCACAAGAGTTTTTAAAGCACTTCCTTTCACATCATTTGTATTGTATTATATTGTCTATATCATATTATGTTACTTCTTTTTTGCTTCAAACTTCTACCAAAGCTTGTTATCTGTCATTCTGTTGTACATATGTTAATGTTGTGAAGAAACAAAATAAATGAAATGAAATGAAATGAAATAAACCGATACATTTATGCTAAGAAATGAGTTTTTTCCCCCTGCCTGTCATTTACCCTCTGCAGACTGTTTAGAAATAGTAACTCAAAAGCTTATCTGAGTATATTTTAAGATAGGAATTTAAAATTGTCTTCTTTTCATTAAGTACATTTTCGAAGTTTCAGTCATTTTGGAGCATCAAAGACAAGAAATCTCCTTCGCAATTTGTCCGAATTTTTACAATTTTCACGGATTTTCCCTCTACCTTTTAGAAATGATAACCCAAATGCTTATGCTAAATATTTCCTTAAAATTGACGAAGAATGACGCCTCTGTTTTGCGCGTGTTCCTGCGTTGTCACGATAATCCTCATTTAGCTACAAAAATGTGACTTACAACATTTATGAAAAGCAGTGAGACAAAAAAGGAAAAGCAATCTAATCATCTGGTAATCAGATGAAAACTATAAACTAGAAGAATGTATTCCTTCTTCTTGAAAAGTGCTATGAGCCAGTGGGCAGGTGAAATTGATATCGAACAGGTTTGATCAATTTTATTGGAAGGTAAACAAATCTATTGCTGTAAAAAACTTCAATTTTTAAATGAATTTTGTTTTCATTTTAGTATTAAAGGATTATATTTAATCTAACATTGAAATACTATAAGGATATTAATGCTTAGGCCTCGTATTTATATACGATTTAAATGTACTGTCCAATATGACTTTGCATTTTGCAAATGGCAACTCCTAAACGTTGGGCCATATATATTCCACTCAGGCCAAAATCCTTTGTCTAGTGCATTGAATGGGTGTATAAATACTCTGCACAAATTTTAATTTTCATAAAACGCCTAAATTGACGAATGTTTTCTTCTTAACAAATTTTGTTTCGAATACTGACGAGCTGGCTGGTCAGTACATATATGGTTACATCTCTGACTCTACACTGAGATAATGTTGAAGTCACAGCCATGAATGTGTGAAGGCCCTCATTAAACAGATCTTTACTAAACATCGAATACTTGGTTAATCATGTATAACCACTCTCGAACATTTTACGTGATTAACTTATTAAACCATTATAAAAATGGTAGATAACTCGTATACAAATATGGCATACGCATATAGAATGGGTGACGTAAGTCAGCATATTTATCTTAAGGAGTAAGGAAACTTTAAAGGGTTAGATCATATCTTCAAATAAGTTGAATAAATCTTGATTGATTAAAGAACGTATTATTTCAATATATTTGGCTAAGTACAATTATGCTAGCAGTAATATGTAATATACCATTTACATGCCATTGTCGATTGATTCATTTTCAAGTTAAATATTTAAACTAGGACAAATGACACTCTGATGAAGTACACTGACTGGGCATTTTGAAGCAAATTTGTTAACACATAGTCTGAATATTAAATGAAATACACACTAGTTTCTCTATAACACCTGAACAGTAGGTTTCGTTTACTCTCCTGTGTCACATAGCTTGGACAAGGGAGAAATTGATATCCTATATGCAGGTTAGAGGAATTTTGTACCTTGATGTGATATTTCGATTGTGCCCTTTACAACATTTGGTCGACAAATCCTCCCGTGTGATAGAACATGACAAAATAAAATTTGTTGAGGAAAAACTTAACATTTCTTTGTATTCTATTCATGTTGAAAGATTTTTGTAGAAATGATCAATAAATAATGATATCATAAATTCATATTCGTTATAAGTCTTTGTGCATTTGTTTGCAATATATTTTTAAGATTTTGCGGCTTAAAACCATTGCTTTTGCTATCGGTAATAAGGCAACGAAATTTAAAGTAACTGTGCTTTAGGTAAAATTAAACAATTTTGTTCCCAGTTGGTTAACACAAGGTAAACACTTATTCAATGAAATGCAATATCCATTGTGAAAAATTATATTTGGTGGTACTCCTTCAAAGTAGACTTTCCACATAAGTCGATTTTAATAAAGAAATTGATGGCATACTTTTAACCGAATATCTTTAATAGCAATATACCATTTCCTATCTAAATTGATGATTTACTGAAAACTAGCATTTCAATTTACTTCAAATGGCCAAAATTCACGCGTAGACAATGAACTAATCGTATACTTGGGGAATGTTATCAAATATTGAAGGATTTTTGGCCGTCTCCACAATTCACACAGGGTATGAAACGTACAAAAAATGTTTATACCGTCCGTTACGCATGATTGTAATATAAGTTGGAGACAAAATAAGGTCAAGATAGAATAGGTTTCGAAATACTGACTAAGATCTAGTTTGTAATGAAGCTAATTAGGTTAGAGAGAATATTTAGGTTTGAGATGAATAAGCTCGCTATAATGATATTTCAGCCGACGTCATGAAGGTCACATGACTTTGTTTACATTGCCATTTTGTAGAGAAGATTGTCGTCTGCTGTACACTTACAGATACGTTTGCATGTTGTTATATAAGATTACTGTCGTAAGAAGGATGCCGAAACCTTGCTGTGCCGTTGGTTGCACTAACTAATAGATGTGTTTAGAATCCACCGTACTTAAAGTACTTGTAGGGTAATTTTTCTTAAAAATAACATTTTATATTACATGTTCATTTTGACCAGCGCGTGTTAATATGTCCAGCACGTGTTTTGCATGCCAACGTGTATTTTCATCACCAGCACGTGCTATCGTGTGTTTTAGTCTCGTTTGTTTTACGTGTGATGTGACTGAGCTGTGTGAAGATCAGACGCGTGAAATACTCCACGCGCAAAGCTCTGCCCTGCAAAATGGCTCCCAGTTGAGTTGAGCGTCCCGTGATGAAATCCCTCTATTAGGCAGTTCGATAAAACTATGAGTGAAAAATAAGCTCGGAATGGCATACGCGTGCGCATTGTTGTTTACAACTTTTTTTCTTCAGCAAGTGCAGATGATTGGTTTAGTAACATAGGAAAATTCCCCCAGCAAATGATTGGTCGACGTCACGGTGGGTTGGAATAAGATCAAAATGGCAGTTTAAAATATAATATCTGATTTATATCTCTATAAAGTGTTCTATAAATATTTTTAAACAATTAGGCCGTAGGACTTACGCAAAAAGTGGCTTAGTTTTGAAGTTTTCCTGCACTGTGAAAGAAGACATACTTGATGTATAATAAGGAATTACAAAAGAAACTAAATGCTAAAAACTGCATCTTAAAAGCTTATTTCTTTCTCAAGTTATCCATGTTTATAGCTGCACCTTGCGCACATGTGGCTGCCATTTTGTGTTGAAATATTGCCACTGATTTTATGATCAGAGGTGTAGGAAGGGTCACCTCTTAGGGGAGTGGGGGGCAAAAATCCAAAACATTTCCCGGTGAGAAAATAGAAAAATTGCTTTGGTAATATAAGTTTCCATTAAAAATTGCTTATAATCGGGAAATTTCCTTCAATATTCTGGAAAAGTTTGTCAATTTCCTTTGTTTAAAAAAAACCTTTATTTCCTTCAATTTCGAAATATTTACCCAATATTTTTCCACATTTTTCATTTTTTTTAAATAACTTCCTAGTTTCACTGAGCTCCCAAATCAGAAAGAAAGCATGCCACCGCTAAAGGTGAAATCCTCTCGGAAGAAGTTTGCCCCGCTTGAAGACAACTGCATCCCCTCCCGATTGAGAAGTAAAACTGGGGAATTATTAACACAAAATAAAACGATTGGTCAAATTTAAGGAAAAATTGGGAAAATTATTGGTAATTTTGATAAACTTCGTTTGTCAGCATTTCCCTAAAGGTGAAGAAAGTTCCCGAATTTTGAAGAAAATGTTCCAAAAATTACGGGAATTTCCAAAGAAATTAAAAAAAACTTTCCGAAAATGAACGAAATTTAAGGACTTTTTCTGACAATTCAAGAAAATTTTCCGATTAGCAGCAAGGTTTGATAGAAAGCAATGCAATTTACCTCTTGCTCCCAATCTACCCCTTACCACCTCAAAGGTGACCGCATAAGGAAGGTCGTAGGTCGAAGTCCCATATAGGGCTCCAAGGTGCAAAGCCCCGGAAACTATACTTTTCTCGTAATTTGGGAATAAAAAAAGTGCTTAAAATTCTGTCAAATATACACTTAAATCAGTTAAGAGAAATGATTAGATAATCTCATTTGGTCCGGTGCTTGAAGATGTCTTTGAACAGAGGTAACCCCCATACCTCCAATCCTCGTTTAAAATGTATGGCTATCATCCTGCACATGTGGGGTTTTTTCAGCTCATATAACTATAGTACAATGCTTCCCAGACATGAGCCTCCCAAACCGAATCATGATCTGTTTGTGGAAGATTCATACGCTTTTGTACTACAAAAATGGAACATTACGGAATAATATTGAATTAGATTGATACAAAATTAGCAAATATATTTCTAAAGAAAAGTTATTGATCTATGCGTAAATTGTACTCTGAAAAAAAATCTTATAAGAACCATGGGTGGAATTTGCCTACTGAAAGTGGGAGCATAGTCTAAAGTGTGTGTGTATACATACAAAAGATACAAATTTGGAAACAAGTGGGGAAAGTGCCCTTGGCCCCCTCAAATCCCGCCTACGCTCAGGACGATTTGGGGGTCCCTTTGCGAACTTGGCGTCCTCTCGTAGAGGTTCAATAGGGCAACCCATTCCACCACGGCACTGTTCCCACCCTAGGACAATGGGGCTCTAGGACACCGAGACCCACCCCTAGAAAATTGGAGCCCCATGACCACGGGACCCTAAGACTTCAGAGTCCATATGAGGACACCGGAGAACCAAGAACACGGCGGGCACCTAGGAGGACACTAGGATGCAGGAGGACATATAGGGGGGCGGGGCAACTAGGACACCTGACCTCTGGGACACCGTCCCACAAACAATAATTTTCTTTATGAATTTGTAGCACAACACGGAATGCTGTTTAACCTAAACCTACCCCCCCCCTTCCCCCTTCCCTTCCATTTCCATTCATCATGCAACATTAACCACAACATAGGCTACATCAAGCTAAAATGGATTAATTTCAGATAAGCTTACATCAAAACCTTAAGACTGTATTCTTTACCACTCAGAGTTTGGGGGCCCTTTGTGTCTGGTGGGCCTTAAGCAGCAGAACATTTGTTTGGAAAGGGTCTCTGTACTACGTGGGATGTACCCGACTATTCTAAATTAGTTTCAAGTGGTACTTTAAATATTTACTCAAAGTCAATTATAAGATAGTGGGCATAGAGGCCACATTTAAGGGAGGGGGGGGGGGATCTGGCAGGCCCTATGCAGCAGATAATTTGTTTTGTAGGGAGTATTCTGTGCTCTGCGAGGATGTACAGCATATAATCATTTGAAATTGGTTTCGTGTGGTACCTCCAATGTTTAATCCAGCCCAACCAAGTATGAGAACCCTTTTGGGGTGTCTGGTGGGTCATGTAGGGCGAAATATTTGTCTGGCAGTTGTACTCCAATATTTGATCGAGTACATTTTGGGCCCTCTATTTGAAAGCCTTATGGGACACACGCACCAGGAGGTCCCTGACAGCCATCCATATCTGCATATGTTAGGTTACACCGTGAATGCAGCTGTGGTCAGATATTAATACCTTATTTGTTTAATTAAGATGCTCTTGGTTGCAGGTTTATTATGATATAACCAAGTCAATAATTGACATTTACTCAGGGCGTAATATATATATATATATATATATATATATATATATATATATATATATATATATATATATATATATATATATATATATATATATATATATATATATTTATATATATATATATATATATATATATATATATATATATATATATATATATATATATATATATATATATATATATATATATATATATATATATATATATATATATATATATATATATATATATATATATATATATATGTATATATATATATATATATATATATATATATATATATATATATATATATATATATATATATATATATATATATATATATATATATATATATATATATATATATATATATATATATATATATATATATATATATATATATATATATATATATATATATATATATATATATATATATATATATATATATATATATATATATATAAATATATATATATATAATATATATATATATATATATATATATATATATATATATATATATATATATATATATATATATATATATATATATATATATATATATATATATATATATATATATATATATATATATATATATATATATATATATATATATGTATATATATATATATATATATATATATATATATATATATATATATATGTATATATATATATATATATATATATATATATATATATATATATATATATATATATATATATATATATATATATATATATATATATATATATATATATATATATATATATATATATATATATATATATATATATATATATATATATATATATATATATATATATATATATATATATATATATATATATATATATATATATATATATATATATATATATATATATATATATATATATATATATATATATATATATATATATATATATATATATATATATATATATATATATATATATATATATATATATATATATATATATATATATATATATATATATATATATATATATATATATATATATATATATATATATATATATATATATATATATATATATATATATATATATATATATATATATATATATATATATATATATATATATATATATATATATATATATATATATATATATATATATATATATATATATATATATATATATATATATATATATATATATATATATATATATATATATATATATATATATATATATATATATATATATATATATATATATATATATATATATATATATATATATATATATATATATATATATATATATATATATATATATATATATATATATATATATATATATATATATATATATATATATATATATATATACATACATATATATATATATATATATATATATATATATATATATATATATATATATATATATATATATATAAATATATATATTGATATAAATGTATGTATATATATATATATATATATATATATATATATATATATATATATATATATATATATATATATATATATATATATATATATATATATATATATATATATATATATATATATATATATATATATATATATATATATATATATATTATATATATATATATATATATATATCATATGAATTTGTTTTGTTTTTCTCAAGAAAATAAACCTAAAACAAAATACAAAATTTCGAGTTACTATGTAACAGTAAACTACAGATTCTTACCTGATAATGCTATTACGTATTAGGTGAAGCTTATCAGACTTGTTGCTGTAAATGGCAACATGCAGTGTATCCCTTATGTTGGTCATTTAAAATGATCATATATTCTGTCAAATTGCCTTTAAAATGAAGTCTTAATCACCTCCGTCGAAATAAACCAGTACAGAGCTTATTATATGAAGAATGCTTGATTAAAACAAAAGTTAAAGTTTGTATTTAAACTTGAAACGTTAAATGTCTAAGTATATTTGTCTTTGAAACTATTATTAAAAACTATGACGATAAATACCTTTGCATGATGGCATTCTGCTCCATGACTGATTCGCTAAGCACTCAATAGTATCTTCGCCCTCCAAGGTGTATCCTTCGTTACATTGTACTCGCCTTATACTTCGATACCCGAAGCCACTTCCAGAAATCCTGCCATTCGAAGGTTGCTTAGTTGAAAGACATTCAATAACTGCAATTAGATTAATACTTTTCATAATAATTATAAGCATGTAGTTTTCTTTTTGATGTTTTACTAAAACAACAGACTTTATTTCACAACGTGATTAGATAATAATGTTCATTTTATGTATAACTTGATATAGGACATAATGTACACTAAAATTGTTTTAAGTGCTTGATGGACACCATTTTACTTGGGTGTTATGTAATCGTTACATCATCATAAACCTGAATTATGTTAAATATGCTTGATAAAAGGTTGCAGTTAAGATATGTATGTGCTCAAGTAAGACAACTTTTTCATATCTCTATTCACCAAGTTTCTTCAAAGCTGTAATAGCAAAAGAAAAAAGTGTATCATGATATCAATTGTACCATCACAAGATGGCATTCTGCTCCACGACTGATTCGCTAAGCACTCAATATAATCTTCTCAGTTCAAGATGTATCCTTCGTTACATTGCACGCGGCGAATGCTTTGATATTCATTGCCGCTTCCAATTAAAACGCCATTTGCCGTTTCATCAGGAGAAGGACATTGAACAGCTGACATATTTCCATTATGCAATTTTTAAGAGAAGTTTCGTTTGGCAGTTTTAAGACTACTAAACGTCTAAGAAAATCGCATGCACGTATTATCATTTAAATGATCCATTTTCTGATTTGAATCAAGAAAAACTGTGTCTTATGCAATTTTCCCTTGACACAGAGGCACTAGATAGGAAATGTTTAAAGGAATTTCTTAAACACAAGCTTAAGAATGGTTTTACATTATTCAAAATACCCCTTTCAAGCGTTAAATGAGTAGCATGCAAAGGAAAAGTGCTCAAGCAATATTTTGTTACATTACTCAAAGC
>JAIGNY010004439.1:0-2500 GCA_020152595.1 Chiridota heheva
CCTCTGATGGTGTTGTTGGATCTATCGTTAGGAAAGACGTTGTCGTGTTGCTGATGGACCAAGAACTAGTGCACGGTACTGTTGTTCCGTCAAATAGGTACGACCCACCAGAGGTTAAATCTGTCCCATCCTCTGCTGTATCATCTAGGACACCCGTGCCAATAGTTTGACTACTGATTACTATATCAAAAACAAAATCAAGAAAATTTGATGGCATAATATAACAAAAAACGGGCTACAAAGGTAATTTGTCACAACATAAAAATCTTAAGCTAGCACTATAAAGGAAAATATACAAGACCTAATTGAAATAAAAGGTGCAAAGAGTTGCGGCATACATTTCAAATATTTTGCCGATTCAAGATTTCCTTCATGAATTTATTTATTTTGATATAATTATCAATCACTATTGAGTTACAATACATAAAGTTAAAGATAATGAGTTAAGTATGAAAATGGAATATACTAATGTACACAGTTATTTAATTATTGAACGAGTTCTCTTTTAGCTTTAAGAGGCATTAAAAAATGTCAATCAATTGTTATACCAAGTGTGTTAAAACACCTTGAATATCGGTTGATGACGTACTATGAGCAGGAGGTTAAAAGTAAGAACCCTTTTATCAAGTTCAGCTGCCAACACAACAAAATATAACTTCCTGTGCATTACATGTATATTGAATGTATTTACCCCTTTCTATATCAAATTTTTGAGCTAAAAATTTAAGTTATATACTTCTTGTATTTAGGTTTAAAGCTATTTCTATATATTGTTTTACCTTCATATTCATTAATGCAGTATGCCTCTTTCCCAAACATGTCAATAAATTATTTTCGAAAATGAAATACTATTACAATAATAACACATTCCCCATTGTATTAAACTTTTCAGTTGATTCAATTAATCATTTATTTAGATACATTTTGTCAGCATAATTTTCATATATTTTTGTAATTGACTAGTTTTTTGGTAGTTTGAAAGTTCTTGCCATAGTTTTGGAATACTAAGAGATAAACTCATTGCTTGTGGAATATCTCCTTCCTTTACCTGCACCATATTGAACTTGCCAACGTTCGGCAGACGACATGTGTGGCTTTACGGGTAACCAAGATGTGTAAGATAGTTCATCAAAATGGTGCTGTCCCAACAAACCAACTCCACCAAAGTAGTATTACAAAACGCGGTCACCCTCAGCGCTCCATAATTCCTATTCCGGGATATACGTTAAGCCGTGGTCCTTCTTTCCCATCAACATTCGTTAATTGGAACAATATACATTGAGATGTTGGGCTTTTCCCACCAACGGACACCTTTCGTTCAAGTTTCGACCAGTGGATGCTATTTCCTCTCCAGTAGTCCCATTACACAGCTGTTAGAAATGTTCTTTAACTGCAGACGTACTTCAGCATTTCTCTGTGACGTTTCTAACCGTACATGTTTTTCCTTTGGAGTTCACCTGCACTTAAAGAGCTAAACCGCACGCACCCACCAGTGCGTAATACCTACTAATATGTATTGTACTTCACTGGCATAAGAGGAAAAACATGTTTACCAATTAAAACTATTATAATCTACTCCGCGTTTAGGAAATGTCAAGATTTATCCACGTCTATCTGTAGTAAATTTGAAAATCGTAAGTTTGGTTTAATTATAAGTTAAACACAACGAAAACTGCAAAAACGCGTTCATATTGGTGCTGCTTTAGCATTGCATCTAGTTTTGTGCAGTGAACAGTTTGGATAAAAAAAAAAAGTGTGCTTGATCCTTCTCTGTATTTATAGCTTTCTTCTTTTAAATTAAACAATGTGTGATAAAATACTTGTAATTTCGTATTTCCCCTCTTCTCTCAATTAAAATACCGTGTCCACCATTCGCATAGATAAGTACACTAAAACGTATTATTGGTGTATTAAATATATTAATTTGTATCATTGAGGTCCAAACCTTTGTAATTATGAACCATATATCAATCAATGTATATAAGGGTGAGCCATTGCTGGACGCTAATGTTAAATACATTATTGACACATGTCGTGTATTAATAGTTCTTCACTTCAAATATTGGTAGTAAGACATATGATTTGTAATTGTTTCTTAGAGTAGAAAGAGAATATTCAAATTCAAATGGGTAACGTTCTATTATGTTTCTTTAAACCACAAAACAATTGTTAAGAAAACATTAATGATAGTTGTGGGGCTATACAAGCTTTGTTGAACAAGGTATGTCTGTGTTGGAACCGAACTTTCTCAATAGTTTTATTTCTATATATATGTTTGTTCCTTACTGTTTTATTTTTATATTTGTATTACCGACACGCGTAAAACGAGTTTGGTTGTAACGCCTATTGACTTGCAAATGTATCTAGCATACCAGTGATTATCAATCAACTACGTTAGAATATTCCATAGTGCAATGGCTTATGCCACTTCCGATAAGCACCCGGAATTTATCCTAGATCCAAAAACGAATTTCGGGCAATTGGTTTTTACCCGTTAAAG
>JAIGNY010004439.1:7500-10320 GCA_020152595.1 Chiridota heheva
CGCCCAGCATATCTTTTGGTACCAGAGGGAAGGCCTGACATCATGGGGACAAGGCCTTTACGTACACAATGTCCATGCCACTTAGCCTGTTGCTCCAGGATTATGTCAGATAAAAAAAGCCATCTATTTTCAATCAGATGTTGTAGGTGGTCATTGGAAATTTTGTCAGACCATGTAAGTCCAAGCAGGCGCCGCCAGATAGTTCTACCAAATGCATCAAGAGCTGCCAGGTCATTTTTCTTCATTGTCCAGGTTGATGCACCATATGTAAGTCTGGCCATGACAAGGGACTTAATGAGAAGCATCTTCACCTCTAAGTCAATGTGAGTGGATTTTATGACACTACAATGCTTAATGCTCTGCTTTGCCATTGCATTGCGGCTTCGTATTTCTGCAGAATCATCAGTGTTGTATGACAGGACTGAGCCAAGGTAGCGGAATGAAGTGACACGTTTGATAGCAGTACCATTGTATGCAATTAAAAGGTTATCCAGTGTGGGCTGTATTACCATGTACTCAGTTTTATCAGGGTGTAGTTGGAGACCATATTGCGAAGCAATGACACTAAGCGACTGTAGCTGGATTTCTGCATCGTTAGCATTTAGTGCCAGGAGTGCAATATCATCTGCATATCGTAGTTCATTGGTAGTGAAGCCTTCAACATCTGGAGGTACAAGATGTTTAGTTGCCCGAGTCCATTCACGCATCATTGCCTCTGTGTAAAGGTTGAAAATGGTTGGCGAGAGAGGACATCCTTGCCGCACTCCAACTGGTGTCTTGAACATTGGTGTACTTAAACCTTTCCATGTCAGAGTGCCCTTAGCTCTGGAGTAAAGGTCAGCAATTAGGCGAAGCACATCAGCAGGGGCATTGAAGTCTTGGAGTACGTCCAACATCTTTGTGTGGATGACACTGTCAAATGCTTTTTTTAAATCAACAAATGTGACGTGGAGGGGTTTCTTCACTGCAATATGAGCTTGAGCCATAAGTTTAAAGCGAAATATGGCATCAGTTGTAGATCTGCCAGAAATGAAACCGCATTGGTTGAGGATGACTTCAACGTTGGCAATAGCTTGGAGTTTACTGAGGAGGCGATACAAAACAATTTTACTGGAGTGACTGATCAAAGCTAGGGTGCGGTAGTTCGAACATGTCCCTGAATCACCCTTTTTGAAGAGTGCCACGCAGGTTGATATTGTAGCTTCCTCTGGCCAGATACCAGTTTTCCAAATCTCTTTAACTGCTACATGAATAGCTGTTAAGACTGATGTATCCTTGCAGGCTTCCTTAATCTGAAGAAATCTTAGAATATATATATATATATATATATATATATATATATATATATATATATATATATATATATATATATATATATATATATATATATATATATATATACATATATATATATATATATATATATATATATATATATATATATATATATATATATATATATTTATATATATATATATATTTATACATATTTATTTTATATATATTTGTATATATATATATATATATTATATATATATATATATATATATATATATATATATATATATATATATATATATATATATATATATATATATATATATATATATATATATATATATATATATATATTTTCATATATATATATATATATATATTATATATATATATATATATATATATATATATATATATATATATATATATATATATATATATATATATATATATATATATATATATATATATATATATATATATATATATATATATATATATATATATATATATATATATATATATATATATATATATATATATATATATATATATATATATATATATATATATATATATATATATATATATATATATATATATATATATATATATATATATATATATATATATATGTATCCAGACATATACAAATACATCCCGAATTGTTTTTTCTTTTAGTTGTTCTAAAGGAAAGAAATGGTATAAGATACCGGAAGTGTCGCCTGCCGTAATGGTTATCAGCGGGATATCGCCATAGTCAATGTCTGGACACGCGGCTACAACTGTAGTAGAAAGGACAGGTGTGCAACCTAAAAAAAAAACAGAAAACAAAAATAAAATGTACGCACTAATGTGTTCAAGCTTATATTTCTGGTGCGTTCACGATTTTGCCTTTATCAGATTATAAGGTCCATACCTATGTGTGTGGCATCAGTAATAAATATTGTTTTCAAGAAAGGAAAAATAAGTTGTTAATCAAATTATCGACCAGTCTGTCTGGATTCAGTTCTGTGTAAAATTTGTGAATCATCGATTCGGGGGGAAATTGTTAATCATATAATAAACAATTGTTTATTTACTTCAGTGCGATACGGTTTCTTTTATGGGAAATGTTGTGTATCTCAGCTCATTTAAGTTTTTGAGGATTGGACTTTAGAAAACGATGGAAATATGGATATAATTTATAATGATTTTATAAAAGCTTTTGACAGGGTGCCTTATTTAAGGCTACCTGTTAAACTTGAATGCTATGAAGTTTCCGGAAAATGCTTGTTATGGATTGGATTTTTTTAACCAATCGCAAACAGCGTATTTGTTCCTATTTTTAGGAACATTTGGGTTGCTATTGATATACATGCTTCCAGACTGCCGTTTTTCTTTAAGAATAAAAATATAATCTTTGCTTCTTGAACATTCATGCATCTTGGACATTCATGCTTCTTAAACATTCATGCTTCTTGAACATTCATGCTTCTTGAACAATCATGCTTCTTTATCATTCATGCTTCTTGAACATTCATGCTTCTTAAACTTTCATGC
>JAIGNY010004446.1:5000-42500 GCA_020152595.1 Chiridota heheva
AATCCTGTTCCTGGTTTGCCATCGCCTTTTTTTCTTTTTCTGTTAGTTGCAAATTTACCGATATTTAACATATTGAGGGCGGAGAGGGCGCATCATTTCATAAAGAATATTCTCTAGTTGAAGACTAAATTACATTTGACTTTAATCTTGCAATTCACACCCGCTAAACACTCTTCCAACGGCATTTGTTATATAGATTGAACAAACTTTTTAGTGAAAATATATTAAAAACAAAAACGAAGAAATGAAACAAACCAGAGACCCATCAGAAACTTGTTACACCACATCGAAGTCTTTTTTGATATTTATTACCTCCACTTGCACGGAAGCTCTACACTGTGAGTCTTACTTTAACATAACCAGACTTCAACGTTTCGCAAAATAGGAACTGTTTTGCAAATAATTTCTCATTTTAACAAGAAAAAGAGATCTTTATCGAAAATCAGGAAAATCATGGTTGTGCCATATTTTCCAGTTTTTTTAAAGGTCGGGACAATGACGCATGCTCCCACCCCCTTGTAAAAACATACGTGATGTTTTATGCAACTTTTGTGCCGAATCTTACTCCGATGTTTTTACAGTGCATAAGAAAGTCGTCTGCCTATTATAGGTTCATCGTTTATGCAGCGATAAATTCGTCTCGAAACTGTTCAAGTAGTGCAGATAGTATAGTACGGAAGGATTTTACGTCATGGACATGAATACTTTCTCCCCAGAAGTACTCCCTATCCATACAAATAAGGGCTCTCCAGGAAAAAGAATCCGAAAAAAAGAACACAGAACAGATTCTTTCAATCGGATAATGCATGTCAAGAAAGAAGACAGTGTTAAGAAAATAATATGAAAGGAAGTGAAATCTGAAACCATAACATTAAGGACGAATTTGTAATACATTCAAAATGTATGTAATAAATAAAAGGTTATTATTTTATACCTCTTTGAATATACACAATCAGTATTTAATTTAATTACACTTTTACATTACTATTTTCACACACACACTTCAGTAGACAACATGATAACTTAAGATGTTTTTTTTCTTCTTGCATCCAGCCTAAAATGACCTTAAACAAAATAATATCAATTGTTGGTGTGAACCTTCAAAACCAGGCAAAAAACGGTGGCTAGGGCACAAAGAATCATGTACACGATATGAAGGGTGTGCGTATAACAGCTTACGGGGCCCTCACTAGTAAGGACCAAACAAACTATAGTATAGGGATTCAAACTCTAACAAAGTAAAGGATCTCGGACGGTACAAGGAGAACCTGCGAAAACAGAGACACAGAAAAAGTGTATGACAATACGTTTTCAATGTAAAGGAACCTAGAACATCATTATGGTTATATCAGACCAACATTTATGACTTGTTTTAAAATGAAATCCTAAGCACTGTTATAATGCATTTTCTAGAGTGTGTTTTGTTTGAAAGAACGAAAACGTAAACTCTTTTGACTCAAATTATAAAAGTCAACGAATAATACACAATAATAGAAGAAAGGGCAATACCAAAACATTTATAGACAGATGAAAGAAGATAATTCCGTACTCAGTTCTTACTCCCCTCAAAATAATACCAATGCCTGTGAAATTTAGATTTTATTTTTATCTTTTTAAACCCACATTGAAGCATTTGTTTAAACTCCAAGAAATTAGTACGGAAGTAAATACGGAATAGAAACCTGTTGATAACAGTATTGTTTCTAGCGCTACGGTATTTTTGTGGTGTAATTAAATGAAGTGGTTTTATCGACATAGGTAATGTAGCTCTGCAATTTGCAGTATTTTAAAGATTGATCATCATGATTAGCTTCAAGTTGTTAATGTTTTTTTTTAACATTCAAAACTAGAAAACGGACTGATCCGGAATATTTAATCGCGTTTTTCTTTTATTTTTCATAAGTTCCTAAGGCCCAAGGTGCTAGCAGAAACGTGTAAAACCTAAAACATTTTAGATTTTATTTATGGACCCATTGGTTTTCTCTGTTTATATTTCTAGTGTTGACAGGGCAGAGCAGCGGTTGCAGAAGACGTTTGGATCACGGGGACACAGAATATGTCGTATGGAGCAGACGTGCCGGAAAGAAGTTTAAATCTCAAACAGGGCTGCAAAGTAGAAAGATTTAACAACGTATCTGTAGGTCTAGGTGTGTACATGTGGGTGCGTGTGACAATGCCTTTGATATAATATTTAGGTAATCTTTAATAGGGAGTGAATTGCATCTCAGTGGTATGAATATAAGCTGGGTGTTGCCAGAGGTCACCCTTTCCCTATATGAAAAATAAGATAAAATGGCTCGTTAAAGATTGTGATAAGGTGATTTTTACAATTCATTTTGATTATATGAATAACATAATGACGTGTTATTTTCACAAATTTCCCAAATATACTTTAGGCTATTAGCATGTTTAACATGTGGACCCCTAATCAGAAAGTCTGTTTGCGTCATTTTGGTCAAGTCATACGATGTGATATCTATCGAATGGATGTTATATTGTACTATTAATTACAGTATGTTCATTTTAATTCAATATAGTAATTATTACTTCTATAAGTGCACCTGTCAATAATATCATTACCAAATATATTGATGGGATGAAGTTAAAGGTAATTTTTATTTAAAATCAATCAATATAAGTAAAAGATTGGATGTTAGGGGCTATAGACTAAATCGTTATATTTTTAACGTAAATTTCGTTCAGCTGCTAAAAGCAGTATAATGTTTAAAATATCGAGAACGTATGTCAATATCAATTTTATGTTAATTGTCTAAGGAAAACGATGTTCATATCAATCGATGAAGCTTGTACATATTTCACCTCTTGTATTTGGATAAAGTGGAGTGGTTTTAAACATGTAGTTTGGTGACAAATTTTGTTGTAGGATATTAATATACTCATATAGAATTGGTTTGCCAAAAAAATACTGTTAATGAATTAACAAAACATATGTTCAATATATTGCGTTTGTATATTCCGTAAAAGATCAGATGTTTAAATGTACGTATGACCAGCCACTAATTTGTGGGTTATTGAATGTTCCTTTTTTATAGATCCAAGGTACACAAATTACCCATGTCAAAGATTACCCAGATAAAGTTTCAGTACAGTTTGTATCTTAAAGTTCATTCCGACAGGTCAAGATCAAATAGCCACTTCAGTGAAATTATTTGTCTGCCTACAACACTAATCTTTGATTGATCCTGGTAAAAAAAACTGTTGGTTGTAGTTACAGCAGGACGCCATGCTGTCACATGCAATGACATAGTAACGTTAACTCGCGGATTTAAGACCAAACTCTTCAACAAAATGTCTGTTCAATTATAAACTTATAATAACATTGTCTTTTGACTACAAGTGCTTTCGTCTCACAGGCGATTATTCTGATACTTTTTCTTTTTCTTTTTATATAGTAAAATACTTGTTTGGTGCGAATACTGAACAATTATAGCCTTGTTGAACTTGTATTAGTATGAACTTGTATGCGTAACTTTTAAATTGTTATACTTTTGCTTTTATTTTTTATTTAGTGCATATTCTATTTGAGCTGTGCACATTTGATCAGGTTATTGCTCAATTTAAGTCTGCATAATCAGCTTGTGAGTAAGAAGTTTGTCCTGCAAGGAAACTGGAAAATGAGTATTTTTGGCACAATTTATTTGCGTATAATTATTATTGAAGGCTTAACTCGTTGCATGGGTGGTTGCCATGATTTATGAGTTACCCCACATTAAAGCTGTAAAATCAAATGAAATATAATCTGTAATCTAATATGCAACTGCCCAATTATTGACTGGGAGTGTTGTCATTGGTCGTTTTTGTTTTCAGCTACTGTCCGTTCGATTGAGTAATAACCGGACAGTAGGATTATGTAAATGAGGCTTGTTTGCCAATCAGGTAGCTTCAAATGAATAAGCGGACACTAGTGGTGATAGAATAAACAATATACTGTTGTTGGCACTCTAAAAGACTGTATGATAGTTTCAGGACTGACACACACATCATTTTGTTGGTTTTGATAATTCGAATTGATCTGTCGGAATTCATCAGTATCTGGTCAGCTCACAATCAACTCATAAATTGATACCATTGTGTTTCCAGCCGTTTGGTCAGTGACCTAAAATGTGTTACTAATAGAAAAAGCTACCCCATAAACAACTCAACCTGTCCAATATCATTAATTAGTTCCAAGTCCACGTGCTCTGCTCTGTATAGACTAAATGTAATTTTTGATGTAAATATAACTACTAGTAGCGCAATAGAATGGTACGTTTAATATCATGTATACAAAAAACGGTAAATAATTTACAAAGAACTGTGAATTTAGTGGGTTCTAAGAATTTATTTTATTACGAAACTGTTACTTTTGTGACATGACGTCAAGATTGGGAACCCATTCCATCCGGTATAGTTAGTTGGTTACAGTTTGCACTAAACTTTGCATGTTATTAAACACTTAGAAAACTTATATAGAAAATATCTAACGATTGTTAATATGAAAATCGTACACAATAAATTTGCCACTGCAGTCTTTGTATTCGAATGATGTCATGAAATTAAACAGAAATATAAAGCGATTGACATCATTGTTTTGTAATATGTAATCTAGTCCATAATATTTGTATTCTAAAAAATCATATAAATCTACAAACAATTAAACTCTTAATATGAACAATAAATTGCAAAGATGACATGGAGTACGAACTAAATGAGAATATCTAGATTATATAGACTGTCAACGTGTTATAACACTTGGGAAGTACCACTCCCTTCTCATAAGATATAGCGGCAAATAGATGTGCAACATTTCCCATTACCTTCGCTGATTTTTTTCTTCGCCAGATTCGCCCCTCTGTACAATAGTACATTGGTTGGATTTATAAGCAAATGACGCTCCTTAAAAAAAAACATAATGTTGGTCTTCCAAAACTGCTTATTTGTTCGTGCTTTACTTTCCGCGCAAATTAAAGGCACTTTATCAAATCGCTCCCACTCAATAGAAAGACCCTTTCTTCTGCCATTAATAGATAACAGTAATTCCTGCTTTAAAAATATATATATAGGCCGATTTCACATGAAATCGAGTGAAGTATAAGACACATATTCCATCACCTTAATAATCAAGCTTAATTGTTTCCTTTATTGAATGAAAATAGAGTCGCATTTATTCATCAAATACCGTGGTTAATGCTCGACCTTTTGAAACTTCTGAATCAAAATCCTGAGTAAATTTTGGAATTTTTAATGATTGTTAATTCACAAATTTGTATTGATACAGATTATATTTGTCTGTAAGGCATGATGTGACGGACATAGTCGTAAAACACGAAAATAACGGTTTTCAGTAAAAAAAAACACATATTGCGAGCTAAAATAAAAAGTGATGAACAGAACAGTTGTTATATTTACAAAGCAGGCGATATACTTAGAAGAACATAAGAACACAACAGGAAGAATGTTTTACATATGTATTAGTACTTATAGAACACATACCGCGACCCGTCGGGTGGAATGTGTATCGGCTGGTTTTGAATCTTACACTGATATGGTTTTGACAATGATTTTGCAATTTGAAAAAAAATACGTCGGGTATGATAGGGATTTATATTCCTTTCTTGTCTTCGGATGAAAAATTGTGAACAAATTTAGCCCACTTAAGGTTATTCATAATCCCGTGTTTATGTAAGTTATAATAAAAAAAATGTGTAACTTTACAACCCATACCTAAAACCTAAATGTATAGACACGCTCTACCAATTAGCGCATGTCTTACGCTGGTATGCATTTTGTGTCTTCTACAATTCCCTGCAAAACAAATAAAACGAGCTAGGAAAACCTGCAACAAGTTTAAAATATGCAGATTTGCCTAAGAAAAGTGGGGAGACAAATTTCTCAAAACATTTATTGTACAAGTTTATTGTACTGAGAGCCAAGTAAAAATTCCCCAAACAAAAATCCTAATTAAAACACCCTCCCAAAAAAAAAAAAAGTTATCCTCCTCACGTACGTATGTTATATCCCAAAGTTATCCTCCTCACGTACGTATGTTATATCCCATTGTAAAAAACGAAGAAATCTGAACGCAATTGATTTTATAGAAGGAATTGAAAATTATATTTGAGTGAAAACGATAAATTCGATGCATTTTTTTTAATTATTGGAAACAATATGTTTAAAGTTTCAAATGATTATATGCAATATTTCAGATTTTCTCAATGTGACAATCAAATTGTTCCCTATATACCATTTGCAGCCCTATAGTGGAAGTGAAAATTAACCTCTCTTCCTATGCCGTAATTTTCTTACAGAAGGATGGACAAATAAAGTTATCGTAACTACGTAATTGTTTCTACAGAAGGTATTCGGGACATGAAGGTTTCTTTGGGGGTTACGAAATAGGTCGTATAAACGGTTCACGCAACAAGCATTTTTTATATTTTTCAAGCCCAATAAACGTGCTCAGTTACTGCTAGATACATCAATGCAGAGTGTGTAACTGCTGACAAGCTATAATGTAGATCTTTTGACATTCGGACTCTTACACTACTAACCGCTTGTGATAAAAGTTCTACCACAGCTGTACAAAATCTTGTATTGTGTAAAAATCAAACATTTTTAATATTTCAAGGATATAAATCATTGTATCAAAACAATAATCAAAGGTCTCTCTTTTATATAAATTCTCATTGTGGGCGTTTAATTTGTAGTTTTAGGTGGTCGCTGGTTTCGATCCCTCCCATTCGAAGATCTTTCTTTTCATGATTATCAGCCTAGTTATATCATATAAAATCGAACTTGTTCATAACTACGTCAAACAAACAAACAAATACATACCAGATATGTGGTTGATTACTGATTAGTTAGCTATAGATATATGTGGTGTTTTCTATTTCAAATTCATGACTACAGATTTGAAATTGTTTGAATATTAGCTATTAGCTATTTCGTGGTAGTGTAGCTCATGTTGTCCGTGTTGTCAGTTCTTTAATATTATCAAAGTTTTAGTACTTATATTAGCAGTCCGGGGGCATGCCTATTAATGGGAACATTCATAACACGCCATCGAAATCATGCAGCCATATTGTTCAGATGTTGCAATAAAATGTTATAGTTTCTATTTTATGTACTTGAAATATTAAAAATCATTGCTGAAAAACATTTGAATTTTCAAAATGGCCGTTTCGCGCCTAAAATCCTGACTCTATTGTCTATTTGATCTAATGTTTCGAAAACGGCGTGGTGAACATATCAAATAGGAGTGGAAAAGTTGTAGTCATAACATTAATGAAGGTATTTTCATAAGTTTTAATTTTCCCCTATCAAAGATTTTTTCCCAGACGTATTTTAAATTTGAAAAATGTAACATTGCATAAGGCTTCAACATTAGGATAGCAAAAGATTATGGGAACTATCACAAAATGGCGACTTTCATGTAACAAAATGTTCCTATTAATAGGAACATTTAGGTTCCCATTAATAGGCATGCTACCGGACTGATTGGTTTTGGGAGTTATCGAGTGGTAAATCGAATGTCAATCGAAGGTCTAAGAGTTGATTAATTGTTAGTGGTTAAAGGAGTTTCACCCACTGGCTGGGGATTCCATGATTATAATATGTATCTCAACGGCAGATACGTACAAGGAGGTGGACCTAATACCTGTAGCTATGACAAGATAGTTTGGGGAAATGGCTTCAGATGGTGTAACCACTCACTTAAATTAACGGAAATGACAGTTATCGATATCTTTATTGCAATAGTATAAAAACTTCCAAAGAAATATATTGTGAAAGATAAGTTGTGCTTGTTTTACCTAAACAATATATTTGAATATTGGAGTGCAACTTTGTGGATTGCATTTTTCATTGATATGTATGTTTTATGGTATAACCCTCAAAAACGTAAAAGTCAAACGGTCCAGAAAATATGTGTAAAGTTCAAGATTGTGATGCGATGAATGTTTATTTTTCTATTCACTTAAATTTAGCCTCCGAATAGTCTAATTTAAAAACAGTGTAATAGTGTAATTTAAAAACAATAAATGTATGCAAATTGTTCTTCTTATCGAGTCCATTCACAAAATCATGCTAACTGCAAACATTGTTGGACCATGGCTCCGACCATTGTTGGACCATGGCTGCAAACATTGTTCCACCTTGTTATTGTAACTGGAGAGATATGCACAAGTATAGGTTCCTCCAACAAATTGCACATCAAGAGATGTTTGGGGTTCAATTCCGTAACCACAGGTGGTTGGGCTTGACGTGTTGAAAATTTCTGATAAACCAAAATGATGATTTTATTTTCCAGCTAAAGCCAGTCGGGTGTGGTTTTAACTAACTAAAGCAATAATCAAACTTGCGACTGATCTGGTGTGGCCGTCATACACTGAAATACGTACTAGGAGAGGAGATAAAGCACGTACATACCAGGGAATGAAATGAAAAAAATGGCCTCTGGGAATGTTTATACCCCATTTTGAAAATTGTATCTTTATATAAATGGAAAACAGAAAAAAACAACCATTTTGAAATATAAAAAAGTTTATTAGACTTTAACATGACTAGAAACATTCTGGCTCCACGTCATTTATTATAAGATTCTTCTCAAAAACAGAAATATATGTCATAACATGATTAACGCGACATTATATGAAGTAAGTTGTATAATTGAGATAACGAAAGTTAGATGTTGCTTCGAATTATCATATTGCTTGAGATCTATAAAGTACCCAGCAGCCTACCACCACAACCACCTTTATACATACACAAGCTCCGGTTGGTTCGATATGCCGGAAAATAACACAACAAAAGATGATGATTGCAATTTTCAATAAATATTATAACATATACCGTGCCCCAAATTGCCCGAAATGTCATGAGTGGGATAAACATGACTGCCTACTTTAAATTAGCACCCTTTTTGTACAAAACGTAAGTTAAGCAACACATCATCACAGAAACATATAAATAGTTGACCATATATAGTACACATGGTCATATATGGCCCAAAATTGGCCAAAATGACCAAATTACCATGAGCTAGACCAAAAAGACAGCTTTTTTTTAATCAGCTTCTATTTTGACATAGAATTGATCTAATACGTTGCTAAACTTAAGCTGAAGTTACAAAAGACTTATTTTTTAGCTGTCTGTATTTCGATTTTGCTTTGCTAACTATTAAATTGTTTATTCAGAATTTCACTTTACGCTCCTCAGTTTGCATGACCCTTTCTCTTTTGCTCATTTACATTTTGTGTAAACAAAATCTGCCACTTTCTACAAACTCAATCTTTTAATGGACCTTTCTGTGACCTTTTGTACGTAATATAAGTTTAGCCAAACATCCTCACCAACAACGTCAGTGAAATGATCAATGAGACTGCTGTTTTAAGATCAGCAGCCATTTTAACATAAGATAAGCTGCACAAAACATCCTGATCGTCAGTTATGATTGTTTGACCATTATGGTATAAGTAATATTTTTTGAACAAAAAGTGGCTAAATTGACCAAAATGCCATGAGTATCATAAATAAGATTGTTTTTTGGTATGAGTCCCTTTTTTTGTTACATAATATAAGGTTGTCCTACACCAAAAGAGTTATGTTGAGGCTACTGTTTTCTAGACGGAATATGATAACAACATAATTTTTACACCAAATTGTCTCTTTAATAGTACCCTGCAATATATATGAAAATGAAAAGTTTAAGGAAATATCTTTTTATTCCTACTCTATGTTCAGCACCTTTTAGATTATAAAAAATGTTGATGTAAATCAACACTATGAGCTTGATGCAAAGTACAAAAAGGGAATATTGAGGATACACTTAGCAGGGCTTACTTGCCTGATTTTGGCATACCAATAGATACATCTCGCCAATGTTTTAGCCTATGTAGATTCTACACCAAACATCATTCAAATCGTTAATATAATGCTTAGTTTCTTCATCTGGTCAATATCATACGCTTTAAAAAACTTACCTTTTGCTTTCTCGGGATTACGTAATGTATTATATTTCATTTCTTCCTGCCTCTTGCAAATTCCCAGGACAGGCACAAGACGGTGTGTTTTAGCATAATTTGATAATGTATGTAGATTAAAAAAGGCCAACCTGTGTTAACCATAGGAAGTACAAATACGGAATTTCCTAAAAAAAAAAAAAAAAATAGGGGAATGCAACTGAATGGTTATCAACATAATGGGGGCAAATGCATATCTGCAATTTCTGTCTGACGTTGTCGGTATCCTTGGCATCCAATTTCGGACAGCTAGCATTTCTTCTTTGTGTGATGCCAATTCTGTAGACGTTTTGCCGGAACCCTTCAGTTGTGTTAAGACCTTGATGAGATGCTTACATATGTGGAAACTAAGTGCCCAATTTTTCACGGATGAAGAGTTCAGTGATGAAGATCCCATAGACCACGTACATAACGCATAAACGTGATATGCAATGAACATGTTAGACCATAATCCCATACATAAAGTACCCTTATATCGCACTATATGTTCACCTTTTATGAATGCTTCACCCACCTCTTTTGGAAGATACTCAATAGATCGTAGGTAGCACAAACAAACCGTATAGCATCTTGCGTAGTTAACTGCATGTTAAACTGCAGGAAAAGTATGGCAGCATTGAATTCACATCCCACAGGTTAATGGACAGTCTCTCTCCCTATGAGTTTGAATAGACAACATCATGATGAAAACTAGCTTGATCAGATTTGCCGTTCTGCTACTGGCTGCCTGGCTTATATATGTGATGTAAACTTAATGTGATTTTTTTATTATTCAGCCTTAATATTTTGTTAATTTGGAATTTTGAATGTAAATAAAGGTACTGATAATAGAAATAAACATCATAAATTGTGTGATTAAGGTAGTATTTGACATAAAAAAATATATATTAAAAGTAATGATATAGCATATTTTACACAGTGGCGGCCGCAGTGGCGGCCATTTTGCTATTGCAGCATGGCGAAAGTTCATTGGAATGGCCAAAATTGAATATTTGACATGAATAACCTAGTTGTAGCGAGAAAAAACACTCGTATAGGTGCTCTAAAAGCAAAACAAATCTGAATCAGGGGTCTAGATGATATAGGAACCAAAAAATGTGAGTCAATCAAAGATTTGGGTTCAGCCTAATATTAGTTTTGGGCAATGGAATATAGAGGTATACTTAATAATCCACTGAGATGAGACCCCCGTGATCTATAGGATAGACTAATATCCACTGCGCCAATAAGTTATTATTGTAATATCTACAACACTCCTGTACGTGGTCGTTTATGATAAATCTCAATAAACACTCAAAATTCCCAATACGGTTCATAGGCGGTGGACGTTTGACATGCTGTTCATCTTCAGAAAGAATATGTCTTTCGGATTTCTTTACCAAATAATTACCACTCATTATTCCTAATGAAGCAGGTCCCTACATACAGGATCCCACGGGATTGTTTTAACTTGTGTGGTCATGATAAGAAGTATTGTGGAAAATTCGACATGTACAACTTTTCGACCTCAATGAATTATGACCTTGAAAGTGACCTTCATTATCAAATTGGTAATCAATGAACATTAACTCTTGATAATAATTCATTTTGCTTGATTTAATTTTCAACAAAACGTCATGAATCTTGTGCACTTTACAAAGGTAAAGCACTTTACGAAGTTCAAGATGACTTGAAATTTATATGACTGAGTAAATGATTTTGACCTTTTTAAACTTTGAACTTAATATTTTAAATATAATTAGAGCTTATCAGCATACATAAAATACCGGTTACGCATTTTGGTGTAATTGAGTGACCAATTTTGCATACTGTAGAAAAGATCTGTCTTTAGGCTCCTGTTTCAGCAGGTGAGAATTTTGAGGTGCGGTATGGGGAAAAAGGTTATCTCTGTTTTCTATATAAAATTATAAAGATCTAAAAAACTAAGTTTTCTTCTTTAGTGTCAAAGTCATAATATTATATATTAAAACAAGCTGAAAAAAGGATAGCTTATGATAGATAATGGCATACCTAAATGAATGCGAGAAAATCACACTTTGAATTGTGTAATGTCAGTTTGTTTGTGTTTCAAGATTTCAAATGTCCCTGATGTGCATTAGTAACATATGTTTAATATAAACGTAAATTTTGAATAAATCGTTTTGAAAAGAATCGAGTTTATGTAAAACCCTGAAATAACATGTTTGAAATCCTATGATATTTTGGAGTTTCAAAATTATTATTATTATTATTATTAATCATTTCTATAGCGCAATCAAACATTTATAAAAAATATAACGAGTGCGCTGTACAATAAAAAATATACAAAATAATATGAATATATAAACAAACTAAAAGTTAAACGGTAAAATATACAAAATATTAAAAGCGGAAAAGTACAACCTTTAAAAACGTTAAAATGTGATAGAAAATATAACAATCGATCAATTGTATTCCCTAATAAATAGATGAGTTTTGAGTTCACGCTTAAAATGGGCAAGATTGCTGCAGTTGCGGATATTGTACGGAAGCTTATTCCAAATCTTAGGGCCACATACACTAAAGGATCTATCAGCAAACTTAGAACTACGAGTAAAGGGAATTTCTAAAATTTTATCATCACTTGCAGATCTCAAACCGGAACGAACATTGACTCTATAGTTGATTAAAGACTTAAGATAAATGGGGCGCTGTCATGAAGGCATTTAAGAACTAAGGTAAGGATTTTGAAGTCAATTCGAGCGTGAACCAGTATAGTTGTTTTATGCTTTCTGTAGAACTGTCTCTTATGTGACATTTTAAAATGAGTTTTGCAGCATAGTTTTGTACTCTCTGGAGCTTCTTGAGATGACTTTTAGGTATGGTGGCTAAGATAGCGTTGGCATAATCAAGGTGTGAAATAACTAAACATTGAACTAAAATCTTGCACGAGTCAACAGAAAGAAAGGAACGAATGAGTTTGATTCTTTGCAAATTTAACATACAGATTCTACAAATGTGAGATATATGTTTGTCCATTGATAATGTTTTATCTAAATATACACCCAGATATTTAAGAGAGTCGGATCTTTCAATAGTGGCATCCACCACTTCAAGTGTGTGTGAGTATCGGTTTTCTGCAACTGCTTAGTCTGACCAAAAGAATAAACTCTGTCTTTGCACTGTTCATTTTAAGGCGGTTGAGATCCATCCAGTCTTTGATGTTGTCCATGCATTTCTCTAGCTGAGTAATTGACTATCTCTTCGATGTCTTGTCATTTGCTTTGAAATTGGTCGCCAGGGCGTGATCATCGGCGTATCCGTAGACTGAAATCTGGGTAGGAATTATTTCTTGTAGGGTGCTTGCATATGCAAGGTACAATATCGGACCCATGCACGATCCCTGTGGAACTGAAATTGTAGATTCTTTGAGATGGAATATATATCGCCGATTTGAACTTTGCACTTTCGATCTAAAAAGATAGCTTCCAAACCACTTCTGGGCGGCTCCTGTGATACCAAATTTAGCCTCGAGAACATTTAGCAATACCCCATGGTCTACGGTGTCGAAAGCAGCACTTAAATTGATTGCTGCCAAAGCACACACCTCCTGTTTTCCATGGCCCAAAGAATGTCATTCACAATTTTTGGGGGGCTGTTTCACAACTGTAATGTTGACGATAGGCCGATTGATAGTCTGGCAGAAGGTTGTGATCAGCACAATGTGTATTGAAATGAAACAGTGCTGCTTTCTCAACGAGTTTTGAAATGAACCCAAGATTACTAATAGGTCTGTAGTTGTGTAGTATCAAGTCCAACTTAGGTTTTTTGAGGAGGGGACGTATCAGAGCAGATTTTCAAATATCGGCAAAAACACCAGTTTCAAGCGACTTGTTTACGAGTTTCTTCAATACTGGGAGAAGAACATGCAGACCCTCTTTAATACACTTTGTGGGTAGAATATCACAATCGCTTGATTTTGTTGGCATGGAGGTGATGATCTTGCAAATCTCCGTCTCAGACACTTCGTTGAAAGTATCGAGTTGTGGAATATCCTTTCTGCTGCTTGGAGAATATTTGGGGTGATGGTCAAGTTCATCACGAATTTGTGAAATTTTGTTGATGAAGAATTCAGAGAATTCTTCTGTCAGTTCTTCGTCTGATTTACCCATTGGGAGAGGGTTGCTAGATTGTGTGCCAGATAGTTCAGCTACAAGTGTGAATAATTTTTGTTGATCGTTGCCACACTCAAAATGATCTTCAAATGTAAATTCTGTGACGACATGGATTCTCGCCGTCTTCCTCATCATGTGTCAGATAGCATATAATATCCTTCCACAAAAAGTCTTTCAAATGTATTCGTAGAGGTATTTTCGGCTATACTATTGCATCAATTTTTGAAATAATTCCCAAAGTAAACAAGGTTAACAAAAATCTAAAACAAAAAATCTTATAATGTTACATTGACTTTGATTTTATTTATATCTTTTAATCCAATATGCAGGCTGTATGATTGTTGTCACTTCTGCATTGAACATATGTCTTACCTTGTAATAGGCTTTGATGTAAAATCCAACATAATCTAAACAGTCAATATTTGGAGGTTCTGCAGTTAACATTTAATTCTTATCTGTATTTTCGACTAGATCTATTCCACCCAAGGATGCAAGAATATAAAATGACTAAAATCAATTAATTTTATCACGTTGAAGTTGAGCAGCCAGACCACTTCAATGGGCAGTTTCATGGAAATCCCCGTACAAATTCCACTCTCATAATCTGTACCAGATTAGATTGTTCCAGACATATGTTAAAAAAAGGTTCAAATTTCCACTCCTTGGAGCAAATATATAGGTATTTAAGTTACTATAACATTTCATGAATCATGAAATCTTATGAATCATACCATATACAGAATTACAGGAATACTACGGAATACTATCATATGATGCTCCCATTATACAGTTACTTTCTATTACAGCGTCATTGCAGTAAATTTGAGTAATATCCTCTAAATTATTTTCAAATGATACCCTGTCTGTATTCGGATGTACCTCCTTGTACGTATATGCCGTTGAGGAATGCATAGCTACAGTTATTGAACCACCATGCACCCGGGGTAGCTCTTGCACAGGAAGCGAAGTAATTACTACCATAATGACAATGGTTTCCTGAATTTCTACATTGATCATTGTCTCGATCTCTGGTTGATTTCTTTGCACATTTTTGGAACTTTGCAACATTTGCTACAAATTGAATAACATATTTAGGTGTTTTTAGCAACTCATTTATATAAAACACTAGTTAAAAAAAAAAAAAAAAATGGGTAAGTAAAATATAAACAGGACTAGTAAGACGATAGTTTAAGTTTCAAAGAATACCTCCATTCAGAATATTTAGAGTGTCTAAAACCATAATATTCTACCAAATTAGTGCATAGAAGATTGTTAATAACTATAAAAATTACCATCATTAGAAATCAAGTCATTAATTAAATGTACGCTTCTATTTAAACCAAGGAAGATAATAAAACTGGTTTACTATTAATCACAATGCAACGCTATTATTCTAAATAGGCTGATGTATTATTCAATTTAATTGTCATCCGCAAAATCACAATTAGAATGCATAATGATAAAATGAATTTAAAATATTTTTCTAAAAATTATTTTGAAATGGAAGAGTAAAAGCATGTCCAAATAATAATCTTCATTCAAGAGAACATCTTCTATGCAAACCATCTTCACTCAACTACCAAGAACTACAAGATTTTCTACCCAATATTTTCATCAAACAATCGACAAAGCCGACAAGTTCTGTGTTAAATTAGTGAGAAAATGGGTGTCATAACCCATTTCCCCACCCCACTCCTTTCTTCTCTGCGTCCCGTTTACACGATTCGGTTTATTGGTTCTAGATTAACGCAAAGAGCAAAGCGATGAAATCATTCATAAAATTGTTAGGAAGGAGAGTTAAGCGTTAATATGTTAATAGATAGTAATTGAATTGGGTCAGAATACAATTGGATTTCAAAACAAAGGTAATGACCCAATTTTGTTATTGTATTTTACCCAACTCTGTATCAGTCTCTTACTTTGTCCAATGCAATCGGATAATGACGGTCAGTATTAAGGAATCGGTCTTTAAGAAAAAATCAAGACCACCTTGTTTAAAAGGATTTTTGGCGCCATGCTCATTGGGATATTACATCCTCTAAACATCAAATAAAATATAAGTATTCATAACATTCTTGTTGTTTTGAAAGTGTGCTATTCAAATGTAGATAATTGCAAGTATCTATATATTGGTCAAGCGAGTGAGTACGCATGACTCATGGGTATGAAAGTGTGGTCTGGTACAAACCGGCTTGTGGGTGGGCATTTAAACTCATGTTGGAGTGAAAATTTTCTGGTATAGTTTAGGTGGTGAATTTGACATAGAAAAGGGGAATCATGCATAGTTTAGCGGTAGAGCTGGATACAAGCATGGAATGAATGGACATTACCTGGTGTGTACAAGTTTAACGGTTATGACAATTCAGTCTTCTTTGTTTCACCCATTTTTTCTATAAATCCTTCAAGAATAAAGGTACATCTTGAATCACAACACTTTTTTAGACTTTCCTATAAATAAGAGCCCAATGTCTAATGAATTGATGACCTGCATATGTGTTTTCTAGGTGGAATTATGCTACGAGCAGGCGGTGTGGAAATTTGTGTAACACGTGCATGCTTTCCATAAAGAACATTTATGTTCAAACATAATTCATTGTGCGTTGTGTTACATTCGACCCTTCATCAGAATCCATCGATATTCCAAAGGGTGACAAAGATTGCGATTGCGCAATGACACTATGATTCAGTAACTGGGTGACACCTTCGACCAATCAAATTATATAATTTGAACACATATGAATAAACGATGTTTATAGGTTTTGTAAGGAAAGTGCACCACCACTGGAAAGTGCATTATTAAAGCATCTATTTACACATTGTTTTACCATACATCATGCACATTGAAATTTATGTCTAACTTACTGACAATTCAACGCTTCATTTCCGTGAATTTTAGTGAGTAATCGCAGTTCCAAGTAGGATACCAATGAATCCTTTCCAGCATGCGGGAGGATCCTCCTGTAATGCATCTGCCGAATAGACAGTACTGTTCAGTGCTGTGTCGTAGAGGCAGTCTATAACATGGAGGCAAAACGAGTGTGTCTGCATCTTCGTAATCATATCTTTAGAATCTTCAGGCAATTGGAAGTCCTTGTTATTGTAATGTAGTCACAGTACAATTCATCAAGCAACAACCTTCTTTTGCCTACCATTGTAATTTTAATTAATGCTTCTCCGAATTGTTGTGTCAGGGATGACTTTGCTGGCAACAAAAATATATCTGTCATGGACATAGAGTTTATTGTCATACCTTGTGTATGTTGTATTCAATTGGTGTTTGTGTTGTTCTCTTTAATCTTGTTTTGCAATTTAGTGAATATTCAAAATATCTTATACATCAAACACTACTCTTCCTCCCGAGTAAATGTACAATCTTTCTCATATCCCAGATACAAATGTGTTGGCCAACTCATCAAATACCATGTTTGCATATTGAGTGCTTGCATCTCAGACATTGCATCAATTTTTGCTACCGATCGGCGTGAGGCTATATTCCGTCATACCAGAGAGTGTACCGTCCCTGCAAGCGAGATAATCTTGAGACGGTACCTTCATACCAATTGCCCAGAAGTGTTGGGGCCAGAACCTGGGCGTGCTTTATACCAAGTGTGGTGTTGTTTCAAAGGACACGGAAAAAGAGTAGGTAGGTGATTTTGAACCCATAATCAAATTTTGTATTTTACTAACTGACTAGAGTGTTTTGCTAACCTGAGAAGTAAACATATTGTATTTGCAATGCACATATATGAGGCGTGGCTGAAGTTCTGATTGGTGTTTTGATGTAGTTTGAGCTTCCGCAAGATGCTTTGCGGGATATACTTAGCTTGTGTGGTGTGTTCGTGTGTTTGATGTTTGTTCGTTTGCTTAATATATTATAAAATGGAAGAAATGAAAGTGTGATTTATCATTTCGCAGGATTTGACTGAGTGTCATATATTTACGAAGAAGTGAGGGGGCAAGTAACCCTATCAGAAAGATTGATTTCAAATCACATTGGCTGCGAAACAATATTGATTTATTTACGCATGTAGTAGACAGTTTCTAAAAAGTACTATTTTTCGACATGAATTTACTAAATCAATCGATGTTAAGTAAGTATGTTATATATATATTTTAATCAAAGGATTAAAACTGGTTTTTGAACATTTTCCACAATGTCCTAGTTGAGACCCAGTTTTAGAAGATAGCGTGTATCAGTGATGTTTCCAATTATTGAGACGTGTTCACAAAACGCCGCAGGGGCAGCACACAGGGGTAATGTGGCCATCAAGATTGTGTGTCCGTGTAACTAGATGCTAACGTCATTGATGTGTTACCTGACTACTCTGTGGGTGAAGTGTATTTATTCCAGATGCTGGAGGGTGAAGTCAATGTCAAGGTTTGCAGAAACTTGTAGAAACACATAGCGTATTGTGTTGTATTGTTTTCTCAAAGAAACTGTTATTTTGAGCTGATAAACTGAAGAAAATTTGCATTACAGAACTGTTTGCAAACACCGCCGTGTTTATTCTTTTTAAGCATGAGTAGAGTTCAATGGGCAAAAATAGTAGAGAAATACCAATCAGGGTTCCATCGAATTGTTTTGACTTTTTTAAGGCTGAATAGGTTGTAAAGTATTAACTGTATTATGGTATAAAATGATTTAAGAAACTGATGAATTTATATGTGCATTTCTTTTATTTGATTATTCAGACTCTAAAGCCAAATTGAGTCAATTATTGCTATCCATATGCTTATTTTCTATGTAGTTAATTTGATATTGGGGCATGCATGCTAGTAGTACAAGTGAGTTGTGATCTGCTACACAATATTGTTGTAGCATTTAATCGTATAACAGGTACAAATGTGTTTGAGGTGCTGAAAGGGGATATTTTGTGTGTGAAATGTATTCTGTGTGAACTGCCTGTTGGTATATTTGCTGTGTGAGTTTGACATTATTGTTTAGGTATAGTTGCATCTGTGACAATTTATAGGTGTATTTCTTGGTATCATTTGTTCTGTATATATTGGCATTAGTAGTAGTAATATTGCATTGTTGCCAGTGCTGAGTATTATTGTCATGTTATCATAACCTTCATTTGTATATTTATTACCATTGCAGGAAAGTATAATATTCCTGTTCATCTACTCAAACAGTACGGAGCATATCTTGCTCTCAAACTCAAAGCTCGAAAAAATGGGGCTGACCTACCCATATTTGCCCAAGTGTGGAAGAAACTTCAAAGTATAAATCGGCCTCCTCGACATCTACGCACACTGAACCCAACACACATTGGTTGTATGTAGCCTTGGTAATATCACTTGCAATGAAAGAACAGCAACTTACACTGATTGTTACAGAGTCTTTTAATTCCGTTCATACAGTTCAGTAAAGTGATATAAGGACATAATGTATTCAATGATTAGTCTGTGAACACTGCTATCCCTGCACCAATCCATCACATTAATCACATTAGCTCTTTTCTTTGTTTACAACAATCAACTGTTATATTTTTGCCAAACAAAATCATGGCGGAAAATATTCTACTATAAATATGTTATCTTAAATTGTTCAAACAAATGCAAGCTTAATCAATCAAACAGACAACAAATTGTTTCCTCAATTACCACAGACGAAAGTTTTCTTTTCCGCAAATTTTAGTGACAAACTATACGAGTTTCTAAACGTATACCACGGAACACTCCTGGAACTAGCTCAGTCTCCTTGTACGTCATCTGCTGTTCAGGTAAGCCCGGCTGCACTGGTTAAACGCACCACACCTGGTCGGTCCGTTGCATGATAAAACGTCGCATATGATTTTTCATCGCTATACTTTACGAGGTCTCACATATAAGCGTATTATCTCAAATTATGCCCAACAATAAAGTATGGCAACCAAACAAGATAGATGCAGTAATGAAATGTTAATCCTGGTTACAAATGAAATAATTATTGTATCACAACTTCGTCACATTTTAATTCCTCTTCTGATTAGAAAGTTGTAAAATGCTGGTGGCAAGTTGTAATTTACATTACATTCAGCCTCAGGGCAAAGAGATTACTATAATTTTTGGCTCTTTCGTGGAGGTATTGATACTGTACCTGAGGCAATACAAAGGAGATATCTTAAATGTGCCTAATGGATAAGTGTTAAAACACATAAAATATAGAAATGTTTTAATTTCTGCTAAGTCAGGTGAATCCTTGACTAAACGTGTGTCATAATTTGCGTTTGTTTGACGATTGTACAGTAATAACAAGCTGATGGAAATGTTATTAACCCTATTAAACATCTCGCTTTCTAAGGCGATAGTGTGCACCATAAAGACCAACTCTAGGAAATCTATTAATTTTGTATAAAATGAGGCCAATGACCATCTTTGATTGTTGTTATATTTTCATAGAGGTACCAGAGATTGTTATAAGGATCTAATGGTTGTTATTCCTAATATAAACGAATCTATCACAATTATTTAGATTTTGGTTGTCTTCTCTTTCTGATTCAAACATGAGACCACTAAAATGCAAAAAGATGTTTATCAAATCAGTAAAGCCTTCAACTGATGGAGAATATAAATACATTAGGCCTTGTATAATTTGTTGTCATAGTCATCACACGTCTTCTTTTTTCATTTGCTCAATGTCACTTAAACTTACGTGATATAAGGACATGCTATATTTAAAGTAGAAGATATTGAATGAGCATTCGAACAACAATCTAAAAACATTAATCACATTGTTATTGTTATCACTTTATAAGCAACAAACTATGTTTTCATGCCAGAAGAAACTTAGTCCTATATAATGTACTACCATTTATTATTAAAACAAACGCAAGGTGTCAGACAAAAACGAATTGTTTTGTAGATTCATCACCACTAAACAAATAAAAGCTTTTCCGCGAATTTCAGTAACAAACTCATGAGTTTATAAAGGAAAGTGACAGCAATATTACCGGCTTGGCTTCGTTGTTCGTATCTTACATTGAGGTAAGCCCGGCCATATTGATTGAAGCACCACGCACCTGGTCGGTCAGTCAAAAATGCCACTTGCCATTGTCCATTGCTATATTTTGCAAATTCTCCCATATAACGGAAACATTCTCAAATTATGTCCAACGGAGAGGTATGATCAACACAACAAGATGATACAAATCAGAAATGATTATTGTATAAACACTTTGTCACAGCTGATTTGTTTGCTGATTAGCGATAGGGAATGCTGGTGCGATGATTTTTACCCATAAAACTGAGACCTTGTTAAGCTCATAATTTGCTCCATAATCAACTCTCTTCGCAGAAATCTTGAAGCAAAGTTTTTCAAGTTTGATACATTGAACGTATTCTTGAGTGACCCATTTCTCCTACTCCATATCCCAAGGAGAAGTATGAAAAATATTCCAAATGTGGGATTTTTTTTTTATTTGCTGGGAATTTGTATGAATTTCTTACCAAACGTTTGCCACCATTTGTTTGATGATTAACACATCAGCACTTACTTTTAGATTTTCAAGGGATTTATTTTTAGCTTGAATTTGTAGGTATCTTCAAATTTAAAAATACATATAATATACGCTTGGTAAATTCCTGAGATGATTTTAGGAGCTGACTCCATCTACAGTATAGTATATAATGTCAAGTCAAGGACCCCTTTAATCGTTTTGAAATATGGAAACGCTAAAAAGGATCACCAAAATAAAATTCCTAAAACATCTGTTCGCAAACAAATATGGTCGTAGAATATGTTCGGAAACAAATGTGGTAGCATAATTTAAGTTTGGAGAAGAAATATGTTTGGAAAATATATGTTTAAAATCAAACATATTGGAAACATACATGTTCGAAAACAAAATATGTTCGGAAAATATATGTTTGCAATCTAATATCTTCGCAAGAGATATATCGCTGCTCTATTCCCGAAAAGATACTTTTGCATCAATCAATACCTTGCCAGAGACATGTTCGCAAGTTGGAGCGTTCGCAAAGCCGTATGTTCGTCGCGAAATGTACTGGGAAACAGTGGCGTATGTATATTAATGTTTCAATGATAGTTTTAATCCCGCGGTCGGGTTTTAGGTATCTCAGGTATAATCAACCCATAAACTCAGGCCGTGTTTAATCATGGAGATATAACCGTTTGTTATTATACTATGTAGATGTGAAACCTAGACCAAGCATCGTGTGTATTTACGGATGTTTTGAGGGTAGAACAATTTAATGAGATTGCCAGGTATTAAAATTGTTTGCAAGAAACGAATGGCTTCAGATCCAAATATTAAACAACTAGAGTGCAAAGATATTTGTCAAGCAATTAAGTTTAACTTGATGGTAATCATACGTACTTACGACTTGCAATTGTTGGTAAGAAGTTACGCTTTAAGTTAATACATCCATATCCGGGCCATGGTGATTCGTTATGCTGGTTTTGCGTAAGCGGATGTAAGGCACATGTCTCCCTTAGATGCAAATAGTGTCATATCTTCTCAACGACACAACGGAACGCCCAGAAGGATTTAAAGCCGGAAACTTTTACATACCAGCATGACTCCTTAACTTATTGAGTCACTGTACCCTCCATCTGTTCCTTTTACCATCCAAAACTCATTCGCCTAATAACTCTAATGCAGCCCATGTACCACTCTACCTCCAGACCCATCACATGCACAACCATTGATCTCCACTCTATGTTGATATGCCCTGACCTTGTTATTATATATGCTAACTTAATCTACATTTGTAATCGCATTAAATGTCATTTCTGTATATTATATCCTACTGCTCTATTATGTCCTCAAACTGCTGTTAAATGCGGAATCTATTATATGTTTGATATCATATTATACCCTCTGACGCACTCTTACTCCGAAATACCATTACATTGTCCATATCATCTGTCAGTAATACCTGCATCCCCATCCTATTGTATCTTACACCAATTGCACACGCCACCCACCATTCGCCCCACAGTCCATTCTAATTTGCTAATCTGTATCCAAAAATGTACCCCAGTACCATTTACTGGATATGATATGTAACAAGCAGAGTGTTTTTTGTCGTTCTTCTTTCACTGGTGGAGGTGAGAATTGCAGTAGACTGGCATATATGTAAAATATCAGTCAATAATGACTTGAAAATAATTTATTGAAATTGGCTATATGTTGTATATGAGACAGCATGACACAGTTATTATTAAGAATGTATTCAATGGTATCACTGTCATGTTAGGATTAGGTCACAAGTTCCTGACACGCCATACCTATTTAATATCGTTCACTGACCAAACTAATGTAATATAATTCAAATATATGTTCAACAAGAATATAAGATAGTAGCAATCTTGTCCCACCGTCCTCAAACAACCAATTCACAGCGTAATCATATTAGTATTTCTAATGTTTAAAATCAAACTGGCTGTTATGATTGTCAGTTACACAAAATCAGTGTTGTAAATATTGTACTATAAAGGTGAAACGATCAATTATTGGACAAAATGCAAGATTAGTCAGTGTCACAGATCTAACTTTGGGGTCAGTAATCTAAGGGGCGAATAACGATTTGAAGAGGGTGACAACCCGCAGATAATATCTCAGTTTGTAACTTTCAGACTGTAAGAGGTAGGATTAGGCCTCGTTTTATTTCTCGACACTATTGAAGAAGTGATTGATGCTAATTTAGTCATTAACTGGCTTTGTGTAATTGGACAAATTTATTTAAACTTAACAAGTATTTGGAAGGGTAGAACTTCTAAAGAACGCCTGAGAAAGGGGTCTCGAGGGCTAAACACACGCCTCACAGCAATTCCATTAAACCTGCAGTGATAGGTCAGTGAAGTTGAACACTCAGGGACTAGAGCTGGATCTCGGCCGGGAGGATTAACTTAATTGTGGAGACATATTAGGAGGCAAGAGTGACACCTTATCATCTTGTATAGGCCTGAAGTTAAAGTATATATTTGTATTAATATTTTTAACACTAGAGCGTGAAATATGTCATATGATCTCATTACATGATTATATATATTGTAAAGAGGGAATTTGAGTATTGTGATATATACCAAAGTGATAGGGGAGGGGGATCCCAATGTGTATTGTTTTATATGTTTGCATCAGGCTATGGGTTATGCATGGATGGGTTAAATGGTTGTAACAGTCGTAATTAGGAAGAAGATATTAGTAAGAGTGATTATTGAGAAACACAAACAACTGAGAATGATGTTTAGGTATGGAAACAACGATAGTTCGGGAGGAGCCTATGCGTGGAGAAAGTAAGTCTTGTTTTCATTTTGCCATATATGTGTATCTCTTAATTGTAATACTGAAAAACGAGAACGGGATTATGTCAGGTCATCTTAATTACTATTGTACGGGGGCACAATCTCCAAACATGAATTATTCATAGATTAGTGCGTGGTGTGTGATGATATGGGTTAATTACGTTTCCTGGATAATATGTAAGAATGGCGGGAAGTAAATAAAAGGGCGCACTCTCTAGTTATTCCGTATTTCGCGTGTGGCTTACAAGAGCGGATGTAATTTATGTTATGAGTCTTGAGATATATTAAGTATAGGATTGTCACGCATGTTATCCAAAAATTGCTTTCAAATACTGCAATACTGTTATTTAGGTTGGCGCTCTCAATTGCTGTCATATTGTTTTCTGAATTTGCGTCCCCATGCCGCCATGTTGTATCCAAAATGGCACCTTCCTTGGCGCGAAAGTTTTCCAGGTTAAAGCATGCTATAATTATTTAGTATAGCAATAATGTTGTAATTATATCATGATGTTGTAATGAGGTGACATGATTTTGATGTTATAATATTTTAATGTTCTTGCACCAACATATATACGTCTTAAACAACAACAAAGTCGGACAAACTGCTTTAAGATGCAGCCATTTTATTCTCCACTGGGTATATACCACTATTACAAAAACAATACACTACATCCTCCCCTTTTCAGTGCATAAACATATAAGTTGAATCCTGTACTGTGACGTCCAGTTCATATGCAAAAATGTTCTGATATGCAGTTTAATTTGTTTAGAGTTTGTCACATTATATACAAGTTTATCATAACTAAAGAATAATAGTATATATTCCAAATCGGACAGCCAGTCTTTTTCAAGAAACCATTCATGAATGCCTGCATGAGCTGCTAAACAAACTACTGCTTTCCATAATCATATATATTTAACTTTAACCAAATTAGCAACAACAAAAACACTATCACAACAATAACAAAGTTTTTTACTACTACCTAATGACCTATATACAAGAGAGTTTTGTCCACAAAGTCACAAATCACCTTACTCAAAACTAGTGACAAAATTATCGAACCTGTCGGAAAATTTATGGAACCGTAATGGGCGTTTGGGATCAACTCACTTTGCTGAGTTGGATATCTGGCTACCCCCTGTCATTACTTCTTCTGTTGAGGTGTACCTCACTCAAAGGGTTGAATAACACTTCCAGAATGGTACCTTTTTAATGGGCAGTATTTCTTTGTACTACATACCATCATGTGACTAAATTGTTACATGACTATTTACTTTTCAAGAAATTAATCTGGTATTTCACAGAAATTTGGGAACAATTTATTTGCCCCTCTTTGTTTCACAAGAACAAGGTCACCTACTGCAAAGCTCCTCTCCCTCACCCTACGTCTTATATCAGTGTAGTTTTTTTGCTTTTTGTTTTCGTTTTCTGTCCTTATAAGACATGACATTATCCCTGGCCAGTCCTAACTTGTACATCTAGGAGTTTGCTCTCAGAGTTTGTCCAAGCAAAGCTTTTGCGGGACTCATGCCAGTTGTGGAGTAAGCGCTTATCTTGTACGCCAAGAGAAAGTGGTTGTTTCTGTTCCAATCTTTCCCTTCAACTTAGGCCAATTTTGAGTTTTCAAAATAATTTTGTTGATCTTCGACCTCCCCATTTGCTTGGAGTACGAACTTGTTGTTGTTTATTCTCAAAATCCCACATCTCCCGAGGAATTCCTTGATATCAGTTGATGTGAAATGGACGCATTGTTAGTTTTTAGGCTTGTAGGTACTGTGTTTTTACTTCTCCGGCGTTGAAGTTATATGCCGAACGTACGGTGTACCTAAAAAGTCCAAGGTGTGTGACAAAGTAGTTAGCTCTCTGGATTGTTCCTTAAATTCAAATTGATGGAAACCACACTTGAGATCGGTTTGAAAGAGTGCTCCCATTCACCGAGTATATTACTTCTTCATGCACTTGGGTAGAATAGGAAACCTTTCCCTGATGATTGCTTAATTTACAAGCCACATGTCCACACACAAGCGAATTTCGTCTCCAGCTTTTGGTACAATTACCACAAGACTAACAAGGGGTGGGACAGGTTACCTTTGCAATAATCTCTAGGTCCATGAGCTCTTCCAATTTCTTTTCTAGCTTTAATCGAAGACGAAAGAGGATCCGTCTTGCCTTTTTTGTCACTGGTATGATCTCTGGATTTACATGTATTTTAGTTTGGTGTACCTTCAGCTTACCAACTCCGTCAAAACACTCAGAAAATTGTTGTAGTATATCGCTTTGAATATGGCATATGCCAGGTCCTATTTTTAACACTTCGAGTTCCACTGCACTATCTTTACGTAGAAGTGGACAACCTGTCCCTTAAATGAAAATGAATGTCTGTCCCATTTTTCTTTTGCCCAATTCTTTTCCTTGTAAACCTTAAGAGGTTCCTTGTCTCCATATGGGTACAGATTCTTATCTATTTTCACCGAGTTACACGCTATGTTTTGTTTCTTGAAGTGTTTCCAGGTAAGTTTGTTGATAATATTTGCTGACAATCCTCAATCGAAAAGCATGTCTACATTATCCGGCGTGCCCCTTACAAAGGTCATGCGTGAAATAAAAACACCTATGCTCCTCTTATTTTTCTTTCAAATTTCTCATGAATACAGCTTCAAATACTTGTATATACCTTGTTTCAGTATGTTCGAATATATTCAGAATATATTCCAGCTTACAAGGCAAAAGGTTTCTTGCGGAATATGAGACTTAAATCAGGTTTACTTTCTAAATATCTGCACAAAAGCTAACTGGAATATTTCTGTAATGGTACTGCTTGATTAACTAATAAAGATCATGCTTTACTATTTAGCTGTTCTTGAAGATAAACTTCATTCTGTGCTGATTTCAGTCCGTATCAATTCTCCATAAAGAAATCATAATTCAGTGGGCCTTTGCACGTAAGTGGTATTTGATATTGGGGCTTTACTGTTTCTCTAGAATGTTAATGTAGTCAAAATATTGATAAATGAATACAAAAAGCAAGAGATCATTATTTCAAATTATATCCAAAATATATTTTCTTGTAAATGTGTGCTTTGCATGGCAAATTCATTCTATCTAAGAATCGCGATATATCTACACTGAAACTATGTTTCTGCTGAATATTTGATAAGACGTATTTTTATTTCATCTTAGGTTTTAGCTTGTCCTGCTTGCCGTCCTTTCTGCATAAGTCTCACAGCTCGTTGTTTCTGTATATACTCATGAAGTCTTGTTCGTTTCCTCCGGCATTTTTACCTTTGCCACCAGTTTGCATATGCTCGACAGCATCGTGGGAAGCTTGATGGCGCAATTGTATTTCCTGTAGTGACTCTGGCACCTCTGGTTCCTTGACCGGCTCGAGATCAGTGAATGGAAGAGAGGAATACACTACAATCTGCAAAAATGAAAATAATGGCAGTGCAATTTGCCACTGTAACGTAAATTCCTTGAAGTTACTTATCTTACAACTTCTGTAGGTACTGTAGAAAAGTGGGAGCCGACAACCATATTACCTTTGTTTTTGAATAATTTCTAATAATGTCTACAATCTATGATTATATCAATCGTATTGTTAAAAGAAATATGCCCTTAAATAAAATAAAAAGTATGACCCTTGCCTTGCAATCATGTATGACACGTTGAAAAAGTGTGGAAGGGGGACTCTTACGGTCCATTTCTTATGTTCAGATGTGGTATTCCATTAAAAAAGTTATACAAATATTAACGAAAGGATACCAGATATATAAGGGGCATAGGAAGGACCATCTCCTATTGTGAGACAAATCACACAACATACCCTGGTAATGTTACTTCTGAAGTTATATCATTTACTGAGTAATTTTCTTCACTTTTACCATTTTTCAATTTTATTCGAAACATTAACTATGTTCTAGGTTCAGATAATCTTAATAGCTTACCTGACTCTGGTTATGTTTGATATCAGGAAGTATTGGAGACTGCTTGTGTCTTGTTTTTGGTTTGTAAGACTTCCCGAGGATGGTACTGGTGCCCCATGACGCTTTTCGTTTCTCGTCAGCTGCTTCCTCATCGTCAAGAGATTGTGATCCAGTCTGGAAGTCATCCATATCATCGTTCTTCCCTTCCTTCCGTGCGATGATCATCATAATGTTTTTGGCAAGCCTTGCAATCAAAACAAATAATACCGCACTTAAATCATATTCAGAATATATTTTATAAATAAAAAGATCCAGGATGATATATTGAGAACAAAAATTATGTTTTCTCTAAGAAATGTCCTACTTGTGGTTTGTTGTGTTAATACCGTGGGCAAACATAAAAGACAGTGTTAACAATTCAATCCGAGTTTAAAGATATTCCACATGGGAGTAATTTTGCTTAGTCCAATTAGATTGTGGTGCTCAATTTCAATATATTGAAACGACTCAATACTAAAATTAATTCATGTTTATCCTGGTCAGGCTTTATACAAACCAAACTATTTTGATTTTACTTTACGTGCGGTAGCATATTGTTTTGAAAATCCTAGTGATCGTTTAGAAAAGTTATTGTTTTCCAAAATAATATATTGTAAAAAAACTGCAAGGAACAAAATGCATTGTCAGGCAATTTCGTTCTCATTACCCTTACCTCCACCTTGGTTGTATTCCTCCGTTTAACACTTTTAACGTCATCGCTGAAGCTACCCTCTGAACATCTTTTGGCATGCGCCTTGGAAATGTGTTGGGTATTATATGATCTGGAAGGGCCGTCCATCCTCCTTTCTGGCCAAACGTACCTTAACATTGCAGAAAACAAAATGCACATTTTTGACAGCTGGCAAAATGCAGCTTTATCATGAAGAATTTCAATGTAGTGCGATGAGTATGATATTTTATTTGAATCAAATCTACGCCCATCTTGTGGTAAAACGGAAATGGAACATTCTGGTCTACTAAGCAATACATACTACTGGTATATGCTTACATATGATAACTGTTAAGTCATACATAAAACTAAAAATACACTAACCTATGTAACGTCCACACAGCGTCCATAACCTTACTGAGCAGTCGGCACTGGAAGTAATGATGAGTGAGCGATCTTCTGCGTAATCAATGCATGTGATCGTCTTCAGATGGGCTCGGTAGGAGCTTAGTTTCGGCGGCCATTTGAGGGTCTCTTTTGGGTTAGTCTTCGATGGTGGATCAGGAAAACTGGTTCTGAAAAAAAAGTCCAATAGTACCATTATTGCGTTTGTACCAAAAGGGTGCCAAGAAATGATGGCATGTTTTATAAATTGTAGTTATTTAATTTAGAAAAGAATTAGATCAAAGTATTATGTTTTTTTTAAGCATGTTTCACAAATAGTGACTGGTGAATGATCAATTTCATTCAGAAAGCATTAACGTCTTTAATAGTTTACCTATCGGGATGATATTTTCAATTTGATTTGCACAATTTCCTTTATTAGGCTATAATTCCACATGTATACCATCTCATGTACATCAATTAGTTTCATTTACTTGATTACAAATTATTTTATCATAACACTCCATTGTTATTGAAATACGTTTCGTTTGGGTACTCTATATGATCTAGTATGTGAATTGATTAGATAACGCTAACAATATATTATTAGAGTATGCTAGTTTAAATATAACTTAATATTCAAAATCTACTCATTGAAAATACTGTTTGTAGTCTTTGGTATTGTGTGGAGGTCAAATTAGTCTAACAACGATTTGGAATTGTAATGAAGTTATTCAGCGTAGGTGAGAAATCACTAAGCTGTCAGGTAAATACAGCAAAACAATATTTATGTTTATTTTACCTGTGTTCTTCTTCCATTCTTGCAGTTAAAGCTCGCAACTTTGTATTTCCTCTCAGATATGGAAATTTCTTTTCCATTGTTGGACTAACTTGTTGGTCTCCCTCCGAACTTCCAATGCAGTAATTTGAAATGTCCCAAACCTTAAGATGCAAAATGTATTTTTTATTAGAATAAAGTACCATATTTGCTTACAACGATCCAAGTAGGGAAAGAATGACATGTATTAAACTAATTTCATTTTCGGCTGTGAGATATCAAATAATCTTAAATACTAGTAAAGACAGCGATTTGTATTGATAACAGTGTATTACATGGCAGAAAGTGGTAGTATTTGTTTGAAGTTTATGAACGGCATTTTTGAAGAGGAAAATATAAACAGTTTAACTGTTGAAGTTCAGGTTTCAAGCAATAATACGCATTTTAAGGCGTATAATCAAATCTACTTATTCTGCTGCACCTAATATAATTTAAGGAATTCAAGCCCATTCAAATGATCGGACGCTTAGTGGGATTATGTGTTGAATTATACCTTTATATACCCTAGCGTGTCTCCTGTGAACAAGTACTGGTTCTTGGAATCCGTTGCCATTGTAAGAACTGCTTCGCCAATTTTCTGTGCAGCATTGAACTGACCTAGCAGACCTCCTTTATGATGAATTGACCAAGCTCTTACCCAACCTTCAGCTCCACTTGCCATGAGGGTAGCTGTATCCTTATCATTTGGTCTCGATTGTAAAAACAGAACCTGAAAAGTAAAACATATAATAATTTGGTGAAAAACGTTGTTGATTTATAAATTATCGGTATTAATCTCAAATATTCATAAGTCGTTTTATTTTTCATATTCATTGTCTGTATATGCATTTACTAGTGTTTTAAAAGTTATGAAACAAATTAAATTGTGAGAGCTCAAGTTTAATTTTATTTATATTTTGACTGGATAGATGTTGCTTTAACTCTTTTACACACATAAATAACAAGATTCGTATTTGTATTAATAGATGGAAAAGCATAAATACCCACTACTTCATAATCTTCAATATAAGAACATAAATTATTAAACTAGTAACATTACGTACTTTGTCTACGGAAGATTCATGTTTTCTGTGGTATTGTTCCCCGTTTTCAGCGTCGACAAAAAAATTATCCTGTGCAGGAATATCGTTATCTGCATCAACGCTTTTCACATCATTCAGCTTTCCGTTCTCATCTCGTTCTTCGTTTTCTTGATCTTCTCTATATTCAGCATCTTCTATGATTTCTTTTGCTTTAAAATTGGTCATGCTTTCAGTAAAGAAAGTTTTTGAGTCACAATCAAGATTTTCTTCTGCATAGAGATCATGAGCACTCTGCTCAATCACACTCGGCTTCTTTGAAATGTTTATAACAGGTAAGATCGGTCTACTCTTTTCCGAAACCCTTTTCTGATCCATAAGTTTGCTTGGTTCAGTCCTAAATGGTATTTTCTCAACTTGAGGAATTGACAATTTCATCGACGTTAATTTCTCCGCTATATTGGAATCTGTTTGCAAATGATCTCCATCAGCTTGTGGGTTTTCATACCCACTAAATTGTGGGATGATTTCGTGACTATTTTGAGCGTTTGCCAAAATTTTGGCAGCAGATCCCGTTGCAAAATCTGTTTCTAAGTTAACAATATGGGACCCTGTTTGCGGCTTTACATCTTCGTTTGCAGAGAGTTTACAAAGCGGATGAGCCGTTTCTAGTGACCAAATCCAAATTTCTCCGTCATAGGATGATGTGGCAAGAACACTTGGCTCGTACAGGGCAAGAGAAAGAATGTCCTCTTTATGTTTTATTGCCCATTGTCGAGAATCGTTTTCTTCATCCGAATCTCTAATAAATGATAAATTTTGATTTATTTGGTTAATGAATGCGACTTAAAACATAAAACTGACGCGACATCAACTGTTAATTTAAGGTACTGACCTAAGTGATACAAACGAATAATCTACAGATTTTATGCAAGACAAACCAGGGATGGAATAGCACATAAAAATCTACCAGTCAAGGTGGATTAACCGACGCCTTCGACTGACTTTACCACGCAAAATAAATGATAAGCACCACAACGCTTATTCGTTTATTCACATATATTCTTACAAAAATGATATAAACTAGTTCAATGCGCCAACGGTAAAACTCATTTTAGGTGAAAAAGTCAACCAGCGCGTCGGGACTGGCGCTCCAGACCTCTTGGGATCGGCACCACCGGCGCACCGGTCCAGGACCGATGTACCCATGAGACAAATCAATTTTATTCCTCGCTTCTTAGGTAATAAAAAGAAGATTTTGAACTGGTCTTCATCATAAAGAGAATGACAGGGAATTGAATTATTTGAAGAAAGAAAAGGATATAAATCACCCAAAAATAGGCACATATAAAATGGACATAACGTAAAATTACTTTACAACTCCCAGCATTATCTTTGCTTCTGTAAAAGAAATCTTACATGTATGTTGCAATCCTTCGATTCCAACCTGTCGTCACAATTCTTTGTTTCGGACAAACAATTCCAGTTACCTGTACAAATAAATGTTCGACTTTGAATCATTAGTCTAAGCTACTATAGAGATATTTTACTTTAGTGGAATAGTAATACTGGTTTTATATACATCTATCAAAACTTTAACACCGGGTTAATGCATCTGGTTTCTACTCCTTTCCAGGTATAAAAACGTAGGGTTTGCAAACCTGTAATCTTTCATAGTATAATTCACATATTGTACCTTTTTGAGTTATTATAACGTCTGTAGATTTTACATGGGACACATGCCACTCAAAACAAGTCCAAATAATTTAGAATCATATACTTATTATCAAAATCTCAAATTAATAGATGTCAAATTTCACATAATATACATTATGTGGGCTTCATGTAATAATTGGAAAGTTAAGCATTAGTCAGTATAGGACAAGCTTAATTCCAAGAGTATTCAATAGCAGTTTACCTCAAGACAAGAAACTTCCAATTCTCTAAGGCATGCGCCATTGTTGAAGTTCCAAACCTTGACCGTACCGTCCCTTCCACCAGTGATCAGACGCCGACGTGAAGGGTCAAAGGTCATTGAGGTAATTTCAGCACATTTTTCCATCCCCTTTTCCATGTAAGTGTGGGCTTTGGAAAATTGGATTGTCTTCGTTCCTGTTGATAGATCCCACACGCTAACTACGGAATCGTGGCAGCTGCTGACAACCTGCGTAAACAGACTGTTGTACAATGCGCATGTGACCGGTTTTGCATGAGAAGTAACGTCATCTTCCTCACTTTCTATTTCCCATCTGTGCTCAAGTACTGCAAGCTGCCAAACAAAAAGGATATACTAAAACTGACTAGGATAAAATATAACAGACTAACTGATGTATTTTATCAATTTGGTTTGTTATAATAAACACAAATATCGATGTATTTCAGATAGATCGTTGTTCGAGGTCCATGATTATGAAAAATTGATAATTGCCAATTAAACTAAAATAGTGTATATGATGCAAATCTAGCCCAATCGACCTGTTGTGATTTTTTTACACGCAGGATGTCACATTCAGTAAGGCGTGTTCCAAGAATATTCTTCATAAGTTGACCTCGTAGAACCTAAATTCACCACACAAATAGTATAGGATAAAGAAATGAATTCCATTGATTATTTGCTAACGAATTGCAGTTTCTAGAAAAAAAGCAATTTTAGAGGGATAATGTGCAATATTTTAATCATATCAGAAATATGTTGAAATAAAACAACTGAGGAAAATTCCTTCTCAAGTTATTATGTTCTAACGAGAGCACATTTCTAAATTCACTATTCACAAGCGCAGAAATTTCTTCAACTTATTAATGAGCTGAGTTTTCAGTCAATAATTAAAACATTTTTCCAGTAACATACTTGATTTGTCCCGAGAATAAGTGATCCCGTTTTGGCGTGGAAACATACTGTGTTGATAAGATGAGGACCCATGTTTACATTTCTTGGATTGATGTTCTGCAGACAAGTTTGATCTCTGATGTCCCACACTTTAATACCCTGTGAAGGAAATGTAAAACAAATCGTCAAAGACAACGTAGAATATGAAATTAAAAATGTACAAATTGGACTACTGGATTCTCTAGAGGTATTGTTATACCATTGTAAGCAAAAGTACGACAGCAGATAATTCGGAAAAGTGTTTAACACTCTATCTGTAATACAGGTCAAAAACATCTTAATCACGTTTGATCTTAACTTACAAATGTGATAAAATATTTGTGTGTATTTGGTTTTACTATGATTTGATGATTTGCTTTACGGCACAAACCATATGAGATAATCCTTTCTTTAATCTATAATCATCCATTTTAATAATGGAAAATTAGTTATGTCAAAATAACTAAATTAAGAAACCGTACTTTGTCTTTGCCGACGCTTATGATTTGACTATGTTGTGTGTTCACCACAATATGAATTACAGCTGACGTGTGACCTTTCATCATTGCTGTGGCTTTTGTTGTAACGTAAGGATTCCACATCCTAACAGACCGATCCATACCTCCAGTCACTAAAAAGAGTGAAATAAAATCGATTTTAAAACGCATTCATTGAAAAAATTTCTCATATTAAAAAATATGTCATGCTCCTCCGAGTACAAACTTACAAAGAGGCTTAACTTACCGATAACGTTAGTTTCCTTGCAATAATCGAGACACAAGATTCCTTTCCGTATCTTGAAGAAAGTGCTCCTGTAAAACGAAACGAACAAGTCAATATTTCTACCATGAAGAAAATATTATTTCTATTACACTGTGTCTTGCACTGTTTTGAATCAGGATAAATTAAGTCCATCTGTCAACAAAAACCTACTGCAGTAAGCCTTACACTTTGAAGTGAGGACGATTCTACAATACAATTATACAAAGAAATAATATTGCTGCAGTTCAAAAAGATAAAATGTTGAAAGAAACTTACGATTTCTTTCGATCAAGATCTCCAATGTAGATGGAAGTATCATTTGTGGTTGCACATGACACAAAGGAATTTAAATTTGGTATGTACTTCACTTTCCACCCAGTCTTCGTGGAGTGGCTATAGATGAAGAGAACAAAATAATTACAAAAACCCAACCACACACTTCAAAATTGAAGAAAAAACAAAACAAAACAAGGGAAGTTCAAAATAAATCAATTTCAGAGATAATCTCTTGCTTTCAAAGAGCAGGAACTTGCATAGAGAAAGAGGACAGGAAGGAGAAAGAAGAAGAAAACGTTTGAAGTAATAACGCATGCGTAATTTCTGTGCGTTTCTCTACAGGGTAAGTAAACATAAGAAACAAGCAAAACAAGAAATCAATCCACAAAGGTGCTGATCTCGTTACCTTAAGCTTACAGAATAGTGGGAGAAAAAGCTATCAGGGTCACTATAGCCCTGTGACTTTTATGGATTGCACTGCTTATGAGAGCTCAAGTGCAAGCAGATGTTGAGACATGCTGGGCCATCTTTCTTTAGGCAGGTTGATGGATTGTACTGCCCATGCGAGTACAAACAGATCTTGGTACTTTTTGAGTTAAAAATGGCGCAAAAATATACAAATTAGTACATAATTACCCCCTAAAATCAAATATTTGACCTCTGACCCTTGACCTTAATCACTGAAATAAGTTTTCCAGTGAAGTTGTTCACATTTATCGTACCGTATTGTATGAAAGCCATCCATGCGCACACCACACTTACCATTCCATAACTATAGGGGAAATGGTGAAAAGAAGTCAATAGTTCTGTGACCTTTGACCTCAGAGTCTACGGGACAAAAAATCATGTACCAAGGTAGCATGGTACAACATAGTGTTGGTATAGGTTTTCTACATTCGGAATTTAAAGTGGTACAAAAATTATACAAGTTAGTACATAATTACTCCCTAAAATCACATATTTGACCTTTGACATATAACCCTTGACCCTAATTACTTCTAAAAGTTTCAAATGTATTGAACCCTACTGTATGACACCATTCATGGTCACGTCACACTTACCATTCCATAACTATAGGGAGAAATGATGAAAAGGTCAATAGCCGCTGACTTTTTGACCTCAAAATCTACGGGTCAAAAATTCATGTACCAAGGTGTCATGGTACAACATAGAATTTGTGTAGGTCTTGTACTTTTTGAGTTTAAAACGCCGCAAAAATGAACAAATTAGTACATAATTACCGTCTAAAATCACATATCTGACCTCTGACGTCACATGTACTATTCCATAAGTACAAGGGAAAGTAGTACAAAAAGGCAATAGCTCTCTGACCTTTTGAGTCTACACGGGACATAAATTCATGTACCAAGGTGTCATGCTATTACATACGCTTGTTATAGGTCTCGTACTTTTTAGTTTAAGAATCCGCAATAATTTGCTTCAAAAACACCTATTTGACCTTTGACTCATGACCTTTTGAACTCTAATTATTTTAAAGTTGTGTTAGAATGTTAAACCTACCACCTCTGCAATTGGTGAAGATACCAGGTAATTCCTCCAAAAGATACAGACATCACCAAAAACATGTCTCATTTCACTTCTGGCCTTTGATCTTTGTATCCAAAATCTTGGAGATTAAAGTTGGTATCTGTCCACCAATTTTGGTTTATGTGTATATTGCAGTTTTTAAGTTACAAGCGACTCAAGATGAATTGTTACATACGCACACCTGCACCCACACGCACCCTTCCCCTCCCCACACGCATTCACCCCCTCACACACACACACACATACAAACAAACACACACGAACAGACGTAAACATTTCAAAAGTGTGTCCCGTTCTGAAACTTATAACCACTAACCCCTAATAGGGAGTCATCATATGAGAACCTGGTGGGCCACCAGTCCCCTAATATCAAGGGGGTGGCTATGTTTTGTAAGAGGTATAGACAATTATTTTCCTAAAAGAAAAATGACTATAATATCTCATCCTCACATATATGTATATAGTGGGTGATTAGATAATCAACTCTGGACTCACCGCAAATCTCATTCCTTTTACACCTCCAATGTTTCCTCTTAAAATCTCCGGAAATGGAACTCGCTTTGAACCAACTAAAAAGAAATAGCAAAGATCAATAGAAAAATTCAACTTAGTTCAAGAAATACGTTAATGTCACTGCGCATTTCGAAAAATGTATAAAGAATTCATCTAAACTTCCTACCGTGTTTGACGTATTAGGCGCCCACCCAACATTTTTTGACTGACAACGTAATTGATTTGATGAATTGAAAGACTAAATTTTGTTCGTTATT
>JAIGNY010004446.1:45000-47500 GCA_020152595.1 Chiridota heheva
TGCGTACGTACATAGTTAATATTTCGGGAATAATTTAAGCGGACACAACTTAAGGGCGCTGCGAGTAGCAATGTCGTACATGTTGGGGCACAATATTGGCATGGGCATACAATCTTTGTTATCACACAGCCAGGTATGCAAGTGAGACGAGTATTATTCGAGCAGTTGATGTAATAAATGGGTAGAATGCCATCATGTTACATGTTATACTGATATGCAGGTTGTTTATTCTCACCTGTTTTTGCATTCTGCAGTCCAAACAGAGCATTTAATGCCTCAAAAAATATAATGCAGCAGACATTTCCACCAGCGTCGCCAAACACCAGAACAGCTCGGTTCATGTTTTTTGGGTCAAACCTGCAACGGGTAAGAAGTCAAACTCATAATGATTTACTGTGATATTGTTATCTCATAAAAGACTTACAAATAAACAAATTCACCAAAATGGGATTAAATATTTTGTTTTTCTCATGTAACTATTGAAAAATATTTCAAGCCTTGCTTGTGGGCAGGCATGTAAGTGAACATTGGTAATGATTTGATATTCAGATAAAAGTGGTTCTATACTTCCGTGTAATTCTGTATTCAAGATGCAGACATGGATATTAAAGGGTAATTACTCTCCACGTTATTTGATAACCTGACTAAATACCATTCTTACCAATAATCCATAGTTAGTGCACAATGCTCCAGTCCACAGACTTGGAAAGATTTGTCGTACTTTGTCGCATTGATATCATAAAAACCTATAAGATAGAAAGTAAAATGTTATAAACATATTGACAACCTCAAAAAAAGAAATAAACAACCAAAATGAAGAAGAAAACGTGGACGTTCCAAATTAACGCGCTGACGAATAGTGGGAAAAGAGAGGATAGATCAACGCCTGGGGAACAACCAGAGTAGCCGTGGCTGTCAGGGACGGAGGCATTATGTGGAGGCTTTATCGGCGCCACCTCGCGCAAGGTGAGATACATATAAAACTACAAATGATTATATTATGTATTTTAGGGTGTGTTATTCGGACACAATTGGCAGCAATAATTGCACACAACGCTATCAGTATACCTACAGTACTTACATATGTCCCTCTCTGTAGATGAGATGGCAATCATGTTGACATTCGGCATGCAGACGAGATCTGTCAACCACATAGGTTTTGTTTTTTCACGGGGTTGTTCAAGCTGTACCGATGAATTGAAATTGAGATAAATTGAAACATAACAATCAATTTAGGTTCTGAGGTCTAAATTGTAAAATTGTATGTCTACCTTTTACTACCTTAATGTATGGAAGTGAAAATTTTAATCTATATTCACTACTTGCTCAGTTTGAATCGGGAATCTCAAGAAAATTACTTGAGACTGTTTGTTATTGGTACATACCTAATTATATGCTGGTAGCATCATTTTCGTGGCAGTCATTAAATTGGTTATTAGTCAATGTGCAAATATTTAGACCCATCAAAATTATATCGTATATTTATGTCTTCGTTTACCACCATAAATGGCCCTTCAAAGTGCGTCTTTTTTCATTAAAAATAATATCCCAATTGAATTCAGTTATGCATGGATAGCTTAATCCGGTACAAGCAAGCCAACGGTGATTCCTGGCAAGGACGGCATACGAGAGAAGCCGATCTCCATTTATTTCGGAGAGCCGGCGAGAACCGGCGATTGCCGCCACGAAAGCGCTGTCGGTTCGCCGGTGGTCTGGTGTTGGTACAATGGTGGTTTGCTAAAGGAAATAAAGTAGCATAGAACTCCAAAGTATCCTTTAAAGCAATCGGAATAATTGAAAAAGGAATCTTAATTTCTTACCGTCACTGATCGCAGCAAGTTCATATCCATTGACCATATATTGATTACACCCTCTTTGCTTACTGACACGTATCTTCCTCCATGCTCGCCATCGTCACTCAGGCTACTATGGCGCAGATTCAGTGTTTGAAAGAACGCCACTTTTGTCATGGTATCTCGATGATTGCTTTGAAAAAAATTAAACGTAAACATTTAATGTTAAATTCAATGGTAAATATGATATATTTTTAGTCGGAAACAAGGATTAAAAATGGGGTCTTGTCTCATACAAATTATTTAACACGTCATCCAAAACATACTACACACATCCGCGACATGCAGTAACTGATTGGATTGTAGGTGATTGTGTACTTGTTCCAAAAATTTCAGAAGTGTATTTTTGTCTCCACGTTAACACGATATCTGGCTTTGGAAAAAGAAAGAAAAGTTTGCATTATTTTATAATTCCCTACATATCATGAATGACATGCCAATTCTTTTCGAAGAACGGATGCAGCAGGCAAAATTTTATATTTATTCATTTCTTTCAGAGTATGTCATTTTTAGAGATAACTAGAAATGGAAATTGTACTATAAACATACCTTGTTATTTCTCTCAGTGGCTTTGGAAATGGAATCTGTTGAAGAATGATATATGAATACAGTCAATTTAACATTCCTATTTAAATTATTTATTCATT
>JAIGNY010004446.1:52500-60000 GCA_020152595.1 Chiridota heheva
GGCTCTCGATGGGGTCCAGGGAGTAACTCCCGAAGATAATCGTTTTTAGCGGTATGCAGCTATGATAATTACGTTTTGGTGGCATTGGTATAATGCGAACTACTGTAGTCTTATTTTATAAAACAGCGCGATACACAATTATCTAATTAGGACTTTAACAAATGTTGTTTGTTTACCTCCTCCGCCGCCCCTGACTTGCCGAAAAATAGGGGCGGCGTTTAAAAAAAAAACTGTTTTTTTCTTCAAAAATCCCTATACGCTTCGAAAAAATCTCTATAAGATAGCGTCGCAACCACTTTTGGCTGCAGTGTTGAACAGTTGAATGCTTTTTAAACTGCGAAGAAAATCAAACCCACCCTCCTTCTCTCCCCACCTCCCCCTCCACAAGAGCTTGAGAATACAAAGTTGTGCTGCCTGTTTGTAACGACTGAGTCAGACAAAGGAAATAAATCCCAAACCACACAAGAAGTATGAATTAGATATAAAAACCAAGCAAAATAAACTGAACCAGCAATTTGAAAATAGAGTGAAGTGTTTTAATTATGTTTCATATTAATTCTTGATAATTTAATCCTGAGGGAGCCAAAAAATAATAATTCTCTCTCGCCCCTCCCTCCCTTCAAATTTTACAAAAAAAGCAAAAGAACACATTTTGTAGGTTTTGGTTATTAAACTTCAGACCGTTGAAATATATTCCAACCCCCTTGTATGTACTTATGTATGTAGGGGCCTACTTATGGATATTGAGAACCACAAGATCACATCCTTAAATATTCCCTGCATTGATTTGTTTTCATTACCATTTGAGGTTCAGTGCCTATCCGCAGCCGTCGGCCCGCAGTGCGGGAGTGATAAATCAAATCTTGATGTAACAGGCTCATTTTCAAGTCAAGTCTTGTGATCAGGGACCTTACTCGGCATCGTATTTTCCCCCGGCCTAGTATCATGTTACCTAGTATCCTTGTTTTCCTGTGGCGGCTGCCGCACAACTCGTTCAACACTATATCCCTTCCCTTCCCCCACCCCCATGTTTCTGCACCAATGTATATACTATACTCAAGATTGTAAAATGATATAACTTACAAGAGAGATATGTATTAGTGTGTTAAGTATACCAAAACAAAGGAAAAAACAAATTGAGCAACAATTGTTAAAAACAAGAAACTGATAATCCGATAAACTGAAAGAAATGACAGGATTATTTCCTGCCAGATAGAAATCACTGGGCGTCAACAATTTCGAAAAGGATTTGCTTATTGATTTGGAACAAGTGTAATTTTAAGTATAGAAGGGGAAGGGGAGAGGGGAGGGGGGGGGGGGTATCAATTAAACACTAAAATACAACAAATCTCCATTAAAAAATTCAAATGGTACCCACTCTGAAGGTCTGTTTTTAATTTTATCAAATTACAGCTTCACCAATGTTAAATGTTAAATCAAACATCTTTGGACGCGATCATTTTCTATGTTGTTGTTTGAAAACTGACAATAGCACTTTTAGCTTGGATCAGTTGATTTGGGACTGATCAGTTGGAAGTCTTGTTATGCATAAACAGATAAAATCTGCAAATCGTTTCTGTCATGTCTCTGAAAATGTTTTTATAAATCAGCCTACAAGTTGGAAAACGGCATTGAAAATTAATTTTCCATTAGGTTTGTTACTTATGTTGTCAAATAAAAATGTTGTACGCCTGCGGATTCCATAAGAACATTAGACAGGTGCTGGTCATACGTCATAAATTTCCTCCTTGTAATCTTTCAATTCAAGAAGATACATTTTAAATCAATGGCCTCTACACTGATACACGTCAATCGTTGTATCTACACGTCCAAAGACCTTTAACAGTTGAATATAATTCAAACAACTAATACATCGATTAATCACGGCAAAACTGATTACTTACGAATTAAAAAACAAACCTCTACTAAAACAATAGATGATTTAATTCCTTGACAAACGTCGGTTTGCAAAAATGATCTCAGCCAATGTCGATTGCAGGCCTTTAGTTACTACGAAAATTTGAACATCATTACAAATTATTTACTTCTACAATCGTGGAAGATGTTATTTGACCTTTTTCTTCAATCTTTTCCACCTCATTTCAATGGAATTAATTCTAAAAGTAGAAGCTTCAAGTCGTGTTCAAACTGAAAAGGGAAAAAAAATGAGCCCATACTTTTGTCCAGGATTTTAAATTAGCTTCACTGTTCGGAAGATATATATTTTTTTAAAGTCTTCAATACTTTTGTCCAGGATTAGTCAATAAAAAGTGGTGTTTAATTTTCTATTTTCAGACTTTTTAGTGAATATTTTCAATGGCGTATCAAGGGTCCTACAGGCCGGGGTCGAGTAAGACTGCGGGTCCCATATGGTATAATGGTATACATTTCATACGAGCTCACTGCTAGGGCCCGGGCGGGGGCGGCTGTCCCTCTACCGCCCTTAATTACGCCACTGAATTGTTCCAAAATGCCCCCAAAATAAAAATCATTTGTAACACTTAAATCTTGTGGGATATTTTGCGAGTGCAACACATTCAGCCAATAAGCCGTGCAAAACATGTATATGTAAAAAAAATATTTTATTTCATTTCATTTATTTGTTTTTTACAACATAACTACATATAATTACAGAAGAGTTTTATTTACAATTATATTATGAAATTTACAAAATATGTATACAAAGTATATACAGAAGAATATATATCGTTGTGAAAGGAAGTGTTGTATAAAACTCTGGTGAGCTTAAATGAGTACAACACTCAAAATACAAAACAAAAATGATAACAAATTGGTAGTACAAAAGGCCCTCACCCCACACACCAATACATACAATCAAAGCCACATGTCCCTATCCCACCCCACCCGATCCCAGGTAAAATAATGATGTACTATGAAGTAAGGATGTAAGTATTTAACAGTAAAAGGGAATATATATATTAGTTCCACCTCTGCCTGTTCAAACGTGCAAGAAAATAAACAAAACTACTTACGTCGTCCTTGAAATGCAAACAAAAGGGATATGAAAAGAACATCATATTAGAAAATAGAAGATTTATATCAGTGAGTTTTTATCACGGTTGGGAGATCTAAGTGCATTAGTTTGCATGCACCGTGCATTGTCAGTTAACTGGTTAAGTACTATACTTGATTATCATCTTAATTAAATTGAAGTATGGTAGTTTAGGAACGATCATTAATTTCAATAATTTCAAACGGTATAGGCCTACGTTGCACAGAGGCGTAGAAAGCAGCAGGATGCCCAAAGGAAGATCTCATATTCCCTGCAACATGCTTTCTTTCTCGCTAGGGGATAAAACTGGGAAATTATGAACATTAAATTGAAAGAAATTGATAAATTTACAAAAAATGCACAATAAAATCATTATGACAAATTTTGCAATATTTTTCAAAAATTGAAGATAAGCTCCCAAAAATGAAAAAAGTTCCGCCAATATTAAGATTTCCCGAAAATTTGTGGAGATTTCCTGATAAACAGCAACTTTGAATAGAAACTGACACTAAATTACCCTCCTCCCCCCACGCTAAAAACAAAACAAAAAACATCCTACGTAGGCGTGGCAACGGTGGCATCTAACTAAACAGCTATCATCAAACCACTGGCTATTACATGCATAATGAGAAAGACATTTGCATAAATCCATATATATATATTTATATATACTTTCAATTCCACAGCAAGGTATGACAGTCATGGCAGTTAAACTAAATTAAAACATATGAAGAATAACAATCATAAGTAAATTAGACAATATTTCGAAGATAATCGTCCATCTCACCATTCCTTCACCCATAATTTTTCGCATCGCTCCCCTGAATTCATCAATGTCCAAGCCCCCACCGCCATCTTCGTCAGCTTCCTGCATAAAAAAGAATGGGAAAAAAAGAAAAAAAAAGAACATGTGTGAAAACTGAAAAGATGCAGGTTTATATTCAAGATTTCGGGTAGGGCGAGGCATCGTGAAGTATAACATTTTAACGAGCTTTAATCGGAAAGAACCAGCTTAAAAGTCGGCCATTTACACACTTAAAAGATAGGCTATTGCAAATCAAATGCTTTCTTAGGCAAGCACGTTATAGCAGTAAAGTCATGTGGACGAGGGTAGCTTAAGCGTTACCAAATGACTAATCCAACTGTTGCTATGTACAGAATGTTCAAACCGCAAGATTTACATATCATTTGCATCAAATGTGATCTTCATACCAAAACCGAATAATGTGGTAAAACGTTATTCCCATGGTTCCCACCAATTTCAGCACACCGTTTTACTTGCTATCTTAATATCTCTAAGCGTAGACACTTAATTATCTCAAACGTATTCCCCTCACCCCTTTGTCTATCGTATTACCAAAACCCCAAAAATATAAACACTTCTCGCGTGGATAGCAAACAAAGTTATAACGACATCGACTGTCTGACTGGGCGTTCCCACAGCTGGGTGCTACCTGTTACTGTCTTTGTGTATTCCTTTTGTTGGTTGCTTTTATTTGAAAGACAAAGTTATGAATATCAATGACAATCAACATGGATATGTCTTAAAAAAAAATTTAAAAAAATGGAAAGTACGTTACACTTTACCCTACAACCGTTTTCCGTAATCTGACGTAAAATAACAATGTTATTTCACCGTTGTTTGGGCCTATAAGAGGAACATCATTGGTAAAAGTATTGTGGATAGGGGCAACGCGACTCTTCGCACCTTGGAGGTAAGACTTCCATGGTTATCCAGGCGAAGAAGGCTCTTCCCCTTGGAGGTAAGACTTCCATGGTTATCGACGCTCAGAAGGTCAAATAAGTCTCATAATCAATAAAACTCAACGATCTCTTTTCACATACTGGCTACTAAACACAATAGGCCGAACTATGGTGGGTAGATCAATATTGATTTCATTTTACGGTTTCTTACAATCCGCTTAAATGTGTAAAAGAATAGAGATATAGACCCTATCGACGCATACTAGGCCGATTTTAGGTTTGCTGGTAAAGTCGATTAACAGAGGTAACTCGGAGTGGGCAAAGGCTAGTGCTTAAAAGAGGTACAGTTAGATTTCATTGAGACAATTACCACGGGATTCGTTTTTTTTTTTTTTTTTTTTGGGGGGGGGGTGGGAACTTTCGGGGCACTGTACCTAGTTGAAAATTGACGCAAAACTGTAAAAATTGTTGAAAAACTGAAAACAATCCCCCCACCACATAAAAATTAGGTTTGAAAAATTCTTAGAAAACAATGAATCAAAAGATCACGGGTGGGGAACCAGGTCAAAATTGATATTTGTTCACAGGGTGACTTTATCAAAGGGAAGCCATTGTGTTAAACGTTAGTGCCAAATTTTCAACAATAGTGTGAAACATCTTCCAGACCCCCTCTCTCTCTCTCCCCGCCCCTCTTTCTCCCTGCCTCTTTCTCCGTCATTGATATTTATGAAGGTCCTGGTACTCCCCCCCCTCCCCCCCCTCCTCCCTCCCCTACATCACTACATAAACGTTATCAAGGTTCGTGAATCCCTTCCCAAAACACCTATTCTTAGTGTCGGGGTTTTCAATTCAAAATAAACAAAACGTCACAATGAAACTGAATTTAGGAGCTAAATGTTTTACTTCAAGACATCAACTTTATGTTTAAGACTTGCCTCTTAGCGGCTTAGGTTTTTCCAAGGCACATGAAATGTATTCGTAAAGATAGTCTATTGACAAATGAGCCAGTTGTGAAATCATTAGCTGTACGATTCTATTGACAACATTGACAACATGTCAATCTAAGCAAATTTATCACCAATTAGAGGTTATAAAACAAACCCAACGTCTTCATCATTTTGAGTATTTAAACAACAATCTACTAATCTAGCTTGCGCTTTAAACAGTTAAAAGAAAATGAAAACACGTTGTGAACATATAAACAGATAAAGACCAATCATGGTAGACATTTCAAGGATTAGCTCAGTGGTTAAGCAAGTCCATCTTATATGGAAGAAGGCTTCAGAAGAAACAAAGTGGTGAAGAAAGCATTCAAATATCTTATTCCGTTAAGGAGATATTCAATTATAAAGCTCTGTCGTATCTGTGTAGAAACAACTGGTGTAGTAAGTCTATTATGGGAGGTTGGTGTCCTCATCCACACATTCTTAGCAATCGCTAATGTATTTTAAATAAAGTGTATTTAATTTTAGTATGTATATCATTTTTCCTCAACTTTCTTCAGGTTGCACATTATGAATACTCTTACTAGATTCAGTTTTACTGTACTTTTTTTACATATTCCATGGTTTTTAAGCCTCACAATCGCAGAACAAAATATGATAGAATACATAAAGACTTCGAGGATCTGAGGCTATGACATCACAACTAGTCTGATTTCAGTCGATTCTATACAAGTGAGACCAAACTTTAAACTTCGATATCTCTTTGACGGAATACGGTTTTTGAATGTTTTTTTCACTGTTTTGTTTCTTTCCAAGTCCTTTTTCATACAAGATAGATTTGCTTTACCACTGAACTAATCCTTTAAATGTCTACCACGATTGGTCTGTATCTGTTTATCTGTTCACAACGAGTTTTCATCTTCTTTTAACTGTTGAAAGCGCAAGCTATGTCAGAAGATTGTTGTTTAAATACTCAAAATAATGAAGACGTTGGGTTTGTTCCTCGCTAAACAATATTTCGTGACAATTTGATTATGGTTTTAGTTTGTTTAGGATACTAAATCTACATCTCGATTCACCTACATATCTGCATATGCCCATCCACCCACCTGATTCAGGTTTGTTATTATTTTTTTAATTTATGTTTTGTTTTACTTTTTAAATTAATATTACCAATACGTATCTATTCATGTATTATTTTAATAGTTCAGGCGAAGGGGAGGGGGGCGCATTGCTAAATGTCGGTAATTTTGAACATTACAGCTGGTTGGTGGAGGTTAAAACTTTGCTCTACACCATGATACAAAGTAGTAGGCCTACAGTTGAATATCGATGAGGCGTTTATCTGTTTCCAATGATTGACATTTGATGCTAACTTTGTGCAATGAGAAGTTCCAACGTGAAAGGGTAGCGCCGAGTGATGAGATACGGCCTACATCTACGCCCCCTCCCCCACTACGATAAATATCAAATGTAACTGACTGTAGCATATTTATGAATTAATATTTCCTTCCCACGAGGAGTAAATGCTGGCAACATCACCCCCACCCCACTTCGTTGCACACACCCACTCACACACCTTATTTAAATTCAAGTTTATGTCAGAAGAAGTTATAACGTGAGAGGGTCGCGCCGAGTAATGAGATGCGGCCAACATCCACGCCCACCACCCCCACTAAGATACATATCAAATGTAACTGACTGTACCATATTTATTAATTAATATTTAATTCCCACGAGAAGTAAATGCTGCCACCCCCCTCCCTTCCTTACCCCCTTCCGCCACTTGGCCCACACACTCACTCACACACACACCTTACCTAAATTCATATTGTGGGG